>CAWWDY010000141.1:0-42892 GCA_963942605.1 Poecilus cupreus | reverse complement strand
TATTCAAACTGACAAATTCATGTTTCTTTCGTGTGAAACGGCGATTTATGAGAAATGACGATAAAATTGCTGATTTAAACTTGCAAAAACATAGAAAAACGCTGTTTTCAACTATTCAAACTGATAAATTCAGTTTTCATTCGTTCGAAATGGTGGATTTTTGTGAAATCACGATAAAACTGCTGTATTAAACTTGCAAAAACATAGTAAAACGCTGTTTCCAACTATTCAAACTGATAAATTCATGTTTCTTTCGTGTGAAACGGCGATTTATGAGAAATGACGTTAAAATTGCTGTTTTAAACTTGCAAAAACATAGAAAAACGCTGTTTTTAACTATATTAACTGATAAATTCAGGTTTCTTTCGTTCGAAACGGTGGATTTTTGTGAAATCACGATAAAACTGCTGTTTTAAACTTGCAAAAACATAGAAAAACGCTGTTTTCAACAATTCAAACTGATAAATTCATGTTTCTTTCAGGTGAAACGGCGATTTATGAGTAATGACGATAAAATTGCTGTTTTAAACTTGCAAAAACCTAGTAAAACGCTGTTTTGAACTATTCAAACTGACAAATTCATGTTTCTTTCGTGTGAAACGGCGATTTATGAGAAATGACGATAAAATTGCTGTTTTAAACTTGCAAAAACATAGAAAAATGCTGTTTTTAACTATTCAAACTGATAAATTCAGGTTTCTTTCGTTCGAAACGGTGGATTTTTGTGAAATCACGATAAAACTGCTGTTTTAAACTTTCAAAAACATAGAAAAACGCTGTTTTGAACTATTTAAACTGACAAATTCATGTTTCTTTCGTATGAAACGGCGATTTGTGAGAAATGACGATAAAATTGCTGTTTTAAACTTGCAAAAACATAGTAAAACGCTGTTTTGAATTATTCAAACTGACAAATTCATGTTTCTTTCGTGTTTAAACGGCGATTTATGAGAAATGACGATAAAATTGCTGTTTTAAACTTGCAAAAACTTAGAAAAACGCTGTTTTAACTATTCAAACTGATAAATTCAGGTTTCTTTTGTTCGAAACGGTGATTTTTGTGAAATCACAATAAAACTGCTGTTTTAAACTTGCAAAAACATAGAAAAACGTTTTTGAACTATTCAAACTGACAAATTCATGTTTCTTTCGTGTGAAACGGCGATTTATGAGAAATGACGATAAAATTGCTGATTTAAACTTGCAAAAACATAGAAAAACGCTGTTTTCAACTATTCAAAACTGATAAATTCAGTTTTCATTCGTTCGAAACGGTGGATTTTAGTGAAATCACGATAAAACTGCTGTATTAAACTTGCAAAAACATAGTAAAACGCTGTTTCCAACTATTCAAACTGATAAATTCATGTTTCTTTCGTGTGAAACGGCGATTTATGAGAAATGACGTTAAAATTGCTGTTTTAAACTTGCAAAAACATAGAAAAAACGCTGTTTTTAACTATATAAACTGATAAATTCAGGTTTCTTTCGTTCGAAACGGTGGATTTTTGTGAAATCACGATAAAACTGCTGTTTTAAACATTGCAAGAACATAGAAAAAACGCTGTTTTTAACTATTCAAACTGACAAATTCATGTTTCTTTCGTGTGAAACGGCGATTTATGAGAAATGACGATAAAATTGCTGTTTTAAACTTGCAAAAACATAGTAAAACGCTGTTTTGAACTATTCAAACTGATAAATTCATGTTTCTTTCGTGTGAAACGGCGATTTATGAGAAATGACGTTAAAATTGCTGTTTTAAACTTGCAAAAACATAGAAAAACGCTGTTTTTTACTAATCAAACTGATAAATTCAGTTTTCTTCGTTCGAAACGGTGGATTTTTGTGAAATCACAATAAAACTGTTGTTTTAAATTTGCAAAAACATAGAAAAACGCTGTTTTGAACTATTCAAACTGACAAATTCATGTTTCTTTCGTGCGAAACGGCGATTTATGAGAAATAACGATAAAATTGCTGTTTTAAACATGCAAAAACATAGAAAAACGCTGTTTTTAACTATTCAAACTGATAAATTCAGGTTTCTTTCGTTCGAAACGGTGGATTTTTGTGAAATCACGATAAAACTGCTGTTTTAAACTTGCAAAAACATAGAAAAACGCTGTTTTTAACTATTCAAACTGACAAATTCATGTTTCTTTCGTGTGAAACGGCGATTTATTAGAAATGACGATAAAATTGCCGTTTTAAACTTGCAAAAACATAGAAAAACGCTGTTTTGAACTATTCAAACTGACAAATTCATGTTTCTTTCGTGTGAAACGGCGATTTATGAGAAATGACGATAAAATTGCTGTTTTAAACTTGCAAAAACATAGAAAAACGCTGTTTTCAACTATTCAAACTGATAAATTCAGGTTTCTTTCGTTCGAACGGCGATTTATGAGAAATGACGATAAAATTGCTGTTTTAACTTGCAAAAACATAGAAAAACGCTGTTTTTAACTACTCAAACTGATAAATTCAGGTTTCTTTCGTTTGAAACGGTGGATTTTTGTGAAATCACGATAAAACTGCTGTTTTAAACTTGCAAAAACATAGAAAAACGCTGTTTTGAAATATTCAAACTGACAAATTCATGTTTCTTTCGTGTGAAGCGGCGATTTATGAGAAATGACGATAAAATTGCTGTTTTAAACTTGCAAAAACATAGTAAAACGCTGTTTTGAACTATTCAAACTGACAAATTCATGTTTCTTTCTTGTGAAACGGCGATTTATGAGAAATGACGATAAAATTGCTGTTTTAAACTTGCAAAAACATAGAAAAACGCTGTTTTAAACTATTCAAACCGATGAATTCAGGTTTCTTTCGTTCGAAACGGTGGATTTTTGTGAAATCACGATAAAACTGCTGTTTTAAAACTTGCAAAAACATAGAAAAACGCTGTTTCCAACTATTCAAACTGACAAATTCATGTTTCTTTCGAGTGAAACGGCGATTTATGAGAAATGACGATAAAATTGCTGTTTTAAACTTGCAAAAACATAGAAAAACACTGTTTTCAACTATTAAAACTGATAAATTCATGTTTCTTTCGTGTCAAACGGCGATTTATGAGAAATGACGATAAAATTGCTGTTTTAAACTTGCAAAAACATAGAAAAACGCTGTTTTCAACTATTCAAACTGATAAATTCATGTTTCTTTCGTGTGAAACGCGATTTATGAGAAATGACGATAAAATTGCTGTTTTAAACTTGCAAAAACATAGTAAAACGCTGTTTTGAACTATTCAAACTGACAAATCATGTTTCTTTCGTGTGAAACGGCGATTTATGAGAAATGACTATAAAAATGCTGTTTTAAACTTGCAAAAACATAGAAAAACGCTGTTTTTAACTATTCAAACTGATAAATTCAGGTTTCTTTCGTTCGAAACGGTGGATTTTTGTGAAATCACAATAAAACTGTTGTTTTAAATTTGCAAAAACATAGAAAAACGTTGTTTTGAACTATTCAAACTGACAAATTCATGTTTCTTTCGTGTGAAACGGCGATTTATGAGAAATGACGATAAAATTGCTGTTTTAAACTTGCAAAACATAGTAAAACGCTGTTTTTAACTATTCAAACTGATAAATTCAGGTTTCTTTCGTGCGAAACGGCGATTTATGAGAAATAACGATAAAATTGCTGTTTTAAACATGCAAAAACATAGAAAAACGCTGTTTTTAACTATTCAAACTGATAAATTCAGGTTTCTTTCGTTCGAAACGGTGGATTTTTGTAAAATCACGATAAAACTGCTGTTTTAAACTTGCAAAAACATAGAAAAACGCTGTTTTGAACTATTCAAACTGACAAATTCATGTTTCTTTTGTGTGAAACGGCGATTTATGAGAAATGACGATAAAATTGCTGTTTTAAACTTGCAAAAACATAGAAAAACGCTGTTTTCAACTATTCAAACTGATAAATTCATGTTTCTTTCGTGTGAAACGGCGATTTATGAGAAATGACGATAAAATTGCTGTTTTAAACTTGCAAAAACATAGTAAAACGCTGTTTTGAACTATTCAAACTGACAAATTCATGTTTCTTTCGTGTGAAACGGCGATTTATGAGAAATGACTATAAAAATGCTGTTTTAAACTTGCAAAAACATAGAAAAACGCTGTTTTCAACTATTAAAACTGATAAATTCGTGTTTCTTTCGTGTCAAACGGCGATTTATGAGAAATGACGATAAAATTGCTGTTTTAAACTTGCAAAAACATAGAAAAACGCTGTTTTCAACTATTCAAACTGATAAATTCATGTTTCTTTCGTGTGAAACGGCGATTTATGAGAAATGACGATAAAATTGCTGTTTTAAACTAGCAAAAACATAGTAAAACGCTGTTTTGAACTATTCAAACTGACAAATTCATGTTTCTTTCGTGTGAAACGGCGATTTATGAGAAATGACGATAAAATTGCTGTTTTAAACTTGCAAAAACATAGTAAAACGTTGTTTTGAACTATTCAAACTGACAAATTCATGTTTCTTTCGTGTGAAACGGCGATTTATGAGAAATGACGATAAAATTGCTGTTTTAAACTTGCAAAAACATAGAAAAACGCTGTTTTGAACTATTCAAACTGACAAATTCATGTTTCTTTCGTGTGAAACGGCGATTTATGAGAAATGACGATAAAATTGCTGTTTTAAACTTGCAAAAACATAGAAAAACGCTGTTTTCAACTATTCAAACTGATAAATTCAGGTTTCTTTCGTTCGAAACGGTGGATTTTTGTGAAATCACGATAAAACTGCTGTTTTAAACTTGCAAATACATAGAAAAACGCTGTTTCCAACTATTCAAACTGATAAATTCATGTTCCTTTCGTGTGAAACGGCGATTTATGAGAAATGACGTTAAAATTGCTGTTTTAAACTTGCAAAAACATTGAAAAACGCTGTTTTTAACTATTCAAATATTCAGGTTTCTGTCGTTCGAAACGGTGGATTTTTGTGAAATCACGATAAAACTGCTGCTTTAAACTTGCAAAAACATAGAAAAACGCTGTTTCCAACTATTCAAACTGATAAATTCATGTTTCTTTCGTGTGAAACGGCGATTTATGAGAAATGACGATAAAATTGTTGTTTTAAACTTGCAAAAACATAGTAAAACGCTGTTTTGAACTATTCAAACTGACAAATTCATGTTTCTTTCGTGTGAAACGGCGATTTATGAGAAATGACGATAAAATTGCTGTTTTAAACTTGCAAAAACATAGAAAAACGCTGTTTTCAACTATTCAAACTGATAAATTCAAGATTCTTTCGTGTGAAACGGCGATTTATGAGAAATGACGATAAAATTGCTGTTTTAAACTTGCAAAAACATAGAAAAACGCTGTTTTTAACTATTCAAACTGATAAATTCAGGTTTCTTTCGTTCGAAACGGTGGATTTTTGAGAAATCACGATAAAACTGCTGTTTTAAACTTGCAAAAACATAGAAAAACGCTGTTTGCAACTATTCAAACTGATAAATTCATGTTTCTTTCGTGTGAAACGGCGATTTATGAGAAATGACGATAAAATTGCTGTTTTAAACTTGCAAAAACATAGAAAAACGCTGTTTTTAACTATTCAAACTGATAAATTCAGGTTTCTTTCGTGCGAAACGGCGATTTATGAGAAATGACGATAAAATTGCTGTTTTAAACTTGCAAAAACATAGTAAAACGCTGTTTTGAACTATTCAAACTGACAAATTCATGTTTCTTTCGTGTGAAACGGCGATTTATGAGAAATGACGATAAAATTGCTGTTTAAAACTTGCAAAAACATAGAAAAACGCTGTTTTTAACTATTCAAACTGATAAATTCAAGTTTCTTTCGTTCGAAACGGTGGATTTTTGTGAAATCACGATAAAACTGCTGTTTTAAACTTGCAAAAACATAGAAAAACGCTGTTTTGAACTATTCAAACTGACAAATTCATGTTTCTTTCGTGTGAAACGGCGATTTATGAGAAATGACGATAAAATTGCTGTTTTAAACTTGCAAAAACATAGAAAAACGCTGTTTTGAACTATTCAAACTGACAAATTCATGTTTCTTTCGTGTGAAACGGCGATTTATGAGAAATGACGACAAAATTGCTGTTTTAAACTTGCAAAAACATAGAAAAACGCTGTTTTTAACTATTCAAACTGATAAAATCAGGTTTCTTTCGTGCGAAACGGCGATTTATGAGAAATGACGATAAAATTGCTGTTTTAAACTTGCAAAAACATAGTAAAACGCTGTTTTGAACTATTCAAACTGACAAATTCATGTTTCTTTCGTGTGAAACGGCGATTTATGAGAAATGACGATAAAATTGCTGTTTAAAACTTGCAAAAACATAGAAAAACGCTGTTTTTAACTATTCAAACTGATAAATTCAAGTTTCTTTCGTTCGAAACGGTGGATTTTTGTGAAATCACGATAAAACTGCTGTTTTAAACTTGCAAAAACATAGAAAAACGCTGTTTTGAACTATTCAATTTGACAAATTCATGTTTCTTTCGTGTGAAACGGCGATTTATGAGAAATGACGATAAAATTGCTGTTTTAAACTTGCAAAAACATAGAAAAACGCTGTTTTGAACAATTCAAACTGACAAATTCATGTTTCTTTCGTGTGAAACGGCGATTTATGAGAAATGACGATAAAATTGCTGTTTTAAACTTGCAAAAACATAGAAAAACGCTGTTTTCAACTATTCAAACTGATAAATTCATGTTTCTTTCGTGTGAAACGGCGATTTATGAGAAATGACGATAAAATTGCTGTTTTAAACTTGCAAAAACATAGAAAAACGCTGTTTTCAACTATTCAAACTGATAAATTCATGTTTCTTTCGTGTGAAACGGCGATTTATGAGAAATGACGATAAAATTGCTGTTTTAAACTTGCAAAAACATAGAAAAAACGCTGTTTTTAACTATTCAAACTGATAAATTCAGGTTTCTTTCGTTCGAAACGGTGGATTTTTGTGAAATCACGATAAAACTGCTGTTTTAAACTTGCAAAAACATAGAAAAACGCTGTTTTGAACTATTCAAACTGACAAATTCATGTTTCTTTCGTGTGAAACGGCGATTTATGAGAAATGACGATAAAATTGCTGTTTTAAACTTGCAGAAACATAGTAAAACGCTGTTTTGAACTATTCAAACTGACAAATTCATGTTTCTTTCGTGTGAAACGGCGATTTATGAGAAATGACGATAAAATTGCTGTTTAAAACTTGCAAAAACATAGAAAAACGCTGTTTTTAACTATTCAAACTGATAAATTCAAGTTTCTTTCGTTCGAAACGGTGGATTTTTGTGAAATCACGATAAAACTGCTGTTTTAAACTTGCAAAAACATAGAAAAACGCTGTTTTGAACTATTCAAACTGACAAATTCATGTTTCTTTTGTGTGAAACGGCGATTTATGAGAAATGACGATAAATTTGCTGTTTTAAACTTGCAAAAACATAGTAAAACGCTGTTTTGAACTATTCAAACTGACAAATTCATGTTTCTTTCGTGTTAAACGGCGATTTATGAGAAATGACGACAAAATTGCTGTTTTAAACTTGCAAAAACATAGAAAAACGCTGTTTTTAACTATTCAAACTGATAAAATCAGGTTTCTTTCGTGCGAAACGGCGATTTATGAGAAATGACGATAAAATTGCTGTTTTAAACTTGCAAAAACATAGTAAAACGCTGTTTTGAACTATTCAAACTGACAAATTCATGTTTCTTTCGTGTGAAACGGCGATTTATGAGAAATGACGATAAAATTGCTGTTTTAAACTTGCAAAAACATAGAAAAACGCTGTTTTTAACTATTCAAACTGATAAATTCAAGTATCTTTCGTTCGAAACGGTGGATTTTTGTGAAATCACGATAAAACTGCTGTTTTAAACTTGCAAAAACATAGAAAAACGCTGTTTTGAACTATTCAAACTGACAAATTCATGTTTCTTTCGTGTGAAACGGCGATTTATGAGAAATGACGATAAAATTGCTGTTTTAAACTTGCAAAAACATAGAAAAACGCTGTTTTGAACTATTCAAACTGACAAATTCATGTTTCTTTCGTGTGAAACGGCGATTTATGAGAAATGACGATAAAATTGCTGTTTTAAACTTGCAAAAACATAGAAAAACGCTGTTTTCAACTATTCAAACTGATAAATTCATGTTTCTTTCGTGTGAAACGGCGATTTATGAGAAATGACGATAAAATTGCTGTTTTAAACTTGCAAAAACATAGAAAAACGCTGTTTTCAACTATTCAAACTGATAAATTCATGTTTCTTTCGTGTGAAACGGCGATTTATGAGAAATGACGATAAAATTGCTGTTTTAAACTTGCAAAAACATAGTAAAACGCTGTTTTGAACTATTCAAACTGACAAATTCATGTTTCTTTCGTGTGAAACGGCGATTTATGAGAAATGGCGATAAAAATGCTGTTTTAAACTTGCAAAAACATAGAAAAACGCTGTTTTTAACTATTCAAACTGATAAATTCAGGTTTCTTTCGTTCGAAACGGTGGATTTTTGTGAAATCACAATAAAACTGTTGTTTTAAATTTGCAAAAACATAGAAAAACGCTGTTTTGAACTATTCAAACTGACAAATTCATGTTTCTTTCGTTTGAAACGGCGATTTATGAGAAATGACGATAAAATTGCTGTTTTAAACTTGCAAAAACATAGTAAAACGCTGTTTTGAACTATTCAAACTGACAAATTCATGTTTCTTTCTTGTGAAACGGCGATTTATGAGAAATGACGATAAAATTGCTGTTTTAAACTTGCAAAAACATAGAAAAACGCTGTTTTTAACTATTCAAACTGATAAATTCAGGTTTCTTTCGTTCGAAACGGTGGATTTTTGTGAAATCACGATAAAACTGCTGATTTAAACTTGCAAAAACATATAAAAACGCTGTTTTGAACTATTCAAACTAACAAATTCATGTTTCTTTCGTGTGAAACGGCGATTTATGAGAAATGACGATAAAATTGCTGTTTTAAACTTGCAAAAACATAGAAAAACGCTGTTTTTAACTATTCAAACTGATAAATTCAGGTTTCTTTCGTTCGAAACGGTGGATTTTTGTGAAATCACGATAAAACTGCTGTTTTAAACTTGCAAAAACATAGAAAAACGCTGTTTTGAACTATTCAAACTGACAAATTCATGTTTCTTTCGTGTGAAACGGCGATTTATGAGAAATGACGATAAAATTGCTGTTTTAAACTTGCAGAAACATAGTAAAACGCTGTTTTGAACTATTCAAACTGACAAATTCATGTTTCTTTCGTGTGAAACGGCGATTTATGAGAAATGACGATAAAATTGCTGTTTAAAACTTGCAAAAACATAGAAAAACGCTGTTTTTAACTATTCAAACTGATAAATTCAAGTTTCTTTCGTTCGAAACGGTGGATTTTTGTGAAATCACGATAAAACTGCTGTTTTAAACTTGCAAAAACATAGAAAAACGCTGTTTTGAACTATTCAAACTGACAAATTCATGTTTCTTTCGTGTGAAACGGCGATTTATGAGAAATGACGATAAAATTGCTGTTTTAAACTTGCAAAAACATAGTAAAACGCTGTTTTGAACTATTCAAACTGACAAATTCATGTTTCTTTCGTGTGAAACGGCGATTTATGAGAAATGGCGATAAAAATGCTGTTTTAAACTTGCAAAAACATAGAAAAACGCTGTTTTTAACTATTCAAACTGATAAATTCAGGTTTCTTTCGTTCGAAACGGTGGATTTTTGTGAAATCACAATAAAACTGTTGTTTTAAATTTGCAAAAACATAGAAAAACGCTGTTTTGAACTATTCAAACTGACAAATTCATGTTTCTTTCGTGTGAAACGGCGATTTATGAGAAATGACGATAAAATTGCTGTTTTAAACTTGCAAAAACATAGTAAAACGCTGTTTTGAACTATTCAAACTGACAAATTCATGTTTCTTTCTTGTGAAACGGCGATTTATGAGAAATGACGATAAAATTGCTGTTTTAAACTTGCAAAAACATAGAAAAACGCTGTTTTTAACTATTCAAACTGATAAATTCAGGTTTCTTTCGTTCGAAACGGTGGATTTTTGTGAAATCACGATAAAACTGCTGATTTAAACTTGCAAAAACATAGAAAAACGCTGTTTTGAACTATTCAAACTAACAAATTCATGTTTCTTTCGTGTGAAACGGCGATTTATGAGAAATGACGATAAAATTGCTGTTTTAAACTTGCAAAAACATAGTAAAACGCTGTTTTGAACTATTCAAACTGACAAATTCATGTTTCTTTCGTGTGAAACGGCGATTTATGAGAAATGACGACAAAATTGCTGTTTTAAACTTGCAAAAACATAGAAAAACGCTGTTTTTAACTATTCAAACTGATAAAATCAGGTTTCTTTCGTGCGAAACGGCGATTTATGAGAAATGACGATAAAATTGCTGTTTTAAACTTGCAAAAACATAGTAAAACGCTGTTTTGAACTATTCAAACTGACAAATTCATGTTTCTTTCGTGTGAAACGGCGATTTATGAGAAATGACGATAAAATTGCTGTTTTAAACTTGCAAAAACATAGAAAAACGCTGTTTTTAACTATTCAAACTGATAAATTCAAGTATCTTTCGTTCGAAACGGTGGATTTTTGTGAAATCACGATAAAACTGCTGTTTTAAACTTGCAAAAACATAGAAAAACGCTGTTTTGAACTATTCAAACTGACAAATTCATGTTTCTTTCGTGTGAAACGGCGATTTATGAGAAATGACGATAAAATTGCTGTTTTAAACTTGCAAAAACATAGAAAAACGCTGTTTTGAACTATTCAAACTGACAAATTCATGTTTCTTTCGTGTGAAACGGCGATTTATGAGAAATGACGATAAAATTGCTGTTTTAAACTTGCAAAAACATAGAAAAACGCTGTTTTCAACTATTCAAACTGATAAATTCATGTTTCTTTCGTGTGAAACGGCGATTTATGAGAAATGACGATAAAATTGCTGTTTTAAACTTGCAAAAACATAGAAAAACGCTGTTTTCAACTATTCAAACTGATAAATTCATGTTTCTTTCGTGTGAAACGGCGATTTATGAGAAATGACGATAAAATTGCTGTTTTAAACTTGCAAAAACATAGTAAAACGCTGTTTTGAACTATTCAAACTGACAAATTCATGTTTCTTTCGTGTGAAACGGCGATTTATGAGAAATGGCGATAAAAATGCTGTTTTAAACTTGCAAAAACATAGAAAAACGCTGTTTTTAACTATTCAAACTGATAAATTCAGGTTTCTTTCGTTCGAAACGGTGGATTTTTGTGAAATCACAATAAAACTGTTGTTTTAAATTTGCCAAAACATAGAAAAACGCTGTTTTGAACTATTCAAACTGACAAATTCATGTTTCTTTCGTGTGAAACGGCGATTTATGAGAAATGACGATAAAATTGCTGTTTTAAACTTGCAAAAACATAGTAAAACGCTGTTTTGAACTATTCAAACTGACAAATTCATGTTTCTTTCTTGTGAAACGGCGATTTATGAGAAATGACGATAAAATTGCTGTTTTAAACTTACAAAAACATAGAAAAACGCTGTTTTTAACTATTCAAACTGATAAATTCAGGTTTCTTTCGTTCGAAACGGTGGATTTTTGTGAAATCACGATAAAACTGCTGATTTAAACTTGCAAAAACATAGAAAAACGCTGTTTTGAACTATTCAAACTAACAAATTCATGTTTCTTTCGTGTGAAACGGCGATTTATGAGAAATGACGATAAAATTGCTGTTTTAAACTTGCAAAAACATAGTAAAACGCTGTTTTGAACTATTCAAACTGACAAATTCATGTTTCTTTCGTGTGAAACGGCGATTTATGAGTAATGACGATAAAATTGCTGTTTTAAACTTGCAAAAACATAGTAAAACGCTGTTTTGAACTATTCAAACTGATAAATTCTTGTTTCTTTCGTGTGAAACGGCGATTTATGAGAAATGACGTTAAAATTGCTGTTTTAAACTTGCAAAAACATAGAAAAACGCTGTTTTAAACTATTCAAACTGATGAATTCAGGTTTCTTTCGTTCGAAACGGTGGATTTTTGTGAAATCACGATAAAACTGCTGTTTTAAACTTGCAAAAACATAGAAAAACGCTGTTTCCAACTATTCAAACTGACAAATTCATGTTTCTTTCGTGTGAAACGGCGATTTATGAGAAATGACGATAAAATTGCTGTTTTAAACTTGCAAAAACATAGTAAAACGCTGTTTTGAACTATTCAAACTGACAAATTCATGTTTCTTTCGTGTGAAACGGCGATTTATGAGAAATGACTATAAAAATGCTGTTTTAAACTTGCAAAAACATAGAAAAACGCTGTTTTTAACTATTCAAACTGATAAATTCAGGTTTCTTTCGTTCGAAACGGTGGATTTTTGTGAAATCACAATAAAACTGTTGTTTTAAATTTGCAAAAACATAGAAAAACGCTGTTTTGAACTATTCAAACTGACAAATTCATGTTTCTTTCGTGTGAAACGGCGATTTATGAGAAATGACGATAAAATTGCTGTTTTAAACTTGCAAAACATAGTAAAACGCTGTTTTTAACTATTCAAACTGATAAATTCAGGTTTCTTTCGTGCGAAACGGCGATTTATGAGAAATAACGATAAAATTGCTGTTTTAAACATGCAAAAACATAGAAAAACGCTGTTTTTAACTATTCAAACTGATAAATTCAGGTTTCTTTCGTTCGAAACGGTGGATTTTTGTGAAATCACGATAAAACTGCTGTTTTAAACTTGCAAAAACATAGAAAAACGCTGTTTTGAACTATTCAAACTGACAAATTCATGTTTCTTTCGTGTGAAACGGCGATTTATGAGAAATGACGATAAAATTGCTGTTTTAAACTTGCAAAAACATAGTAAAACGCTGTTTTGAACTATTCAAACTGACAAATTCATGTTTCTTTCGTGTGAAACGGCGATTTATGAGAAATGACTATAAAAATGCTGTTTTAAACTTGCAAAAACATAGAAAAACGCTGTTTTCAACTATTAAAACTGATAAATTCATGTTTCTTTCGTGTCAAACGGCGATTTATGAGATATGACGATAAAATTGCTGTTTTAAACTTGCAAAAACATAGAAAAACGCTGTTTTCAACTATTCAAACTGATAAATTCATGTTTCTTTCGTGTGAAACGGCGATTTATGAGAAATGACGATAAAATTGCTGTTTTAAACTTGCAAAAACATAGTAAAACGCTGTTTTGAACTATTCAAACTGACAAATTCATGTTTCTTTCGTGTGAAACGGCGATTTATGAGAAATGACGATAAAATTGCTGTTTTAAACTTGCAAAAACATAGTAAAACGTTGTTTTGAACTATTCAAACTGACAAATTCATGTTTCTTTCGTGTGAAACGGCGATTTATGAAAAATGACGATAAAATTGCTGTTTTAAACTTGCAAAAACATAGAAAAACGCTGTTTTGAACTATTCAAACTGACAAATTCATGTTTCTATCGTGTGAAACGGCGATTTATGAGAAATGACGATAAAATTGCTGTTTTAAACTTGCAAAAACATAGAAAAACGCTGTTTTCAACTATTCAAACTGATAAATTTAGGTTTCTTTCGTTCGAAACGGTGGATTTTTGTGAAATCACGATAAAACTGCTGTTTTAAACTTGCAAAAACATAGAAAAACGCTGTTTCCAACTATTCAAACTGATAAATTCATGTTTCTTTCGTGTGAAACGGCGATTTATGAGAAATGACGTTAAAATTGCTGTTTTAAACTTGCAAAAACATAGAAAAACGCTGTTTTTAACTATTCAAATATTCAGGTTTCTTTCGTTCGAAACGGTGGATTTTTGTGAAATCACGATAAAACTGCTGCTTTAAACTTGCAAAAACATAGAAAAACGCTGTTTTGAACTATTCAAACTGACAAATTCATGTTTCTTTCGTGTGAAACGGCGATTTATGAGAAATGACGATAAAATTGCTGTTTTAAACTTGCAAAAACATAGAAAAACGCTGTTTTGAACTATTCAAACTGACAAATTCATGTTTCTTTCGTGTGAAACGGCGATTTATAAGAAATGACGATAAAATTGCTGTTTTAAACTTGCAAACACATAGAAAAACGCTGTTTTGAATTATACAAACTGACAAATTCATGTTTCTTTCGTGTGAAACGGCGATTTATGAGAAATGACGATAAAATTGCTGTTTTAAACTTGCAAAAACATAGAAAAACGCTGTTTTCAACTATTCAAACTGATAAATTCATGTTTCTTTCGTGTGAAACGGCGATTTATGAGAAATGACGATAAAATTGCTGTTTTAAACTTGCAAAAACATAGTAAAACGCTGTTTTGAACTATTCAAACTGACAAATTCATGTTTCTTTTGTGTGAAACGGCGATTTATGAGAAATGGCGATAAAAATGCTGTTTTAAACTTGCAAAAACATAGAAAAACGCTGTTTTTAACTTTTCAAACTGATAAATTCAGGTTTCTTTCATTCGAAACGGTGGATTTTTGTGAAATCATAATAAAACTGTTGTTTTAAATTTGCAAAAACATAGAAAAACGCTGTTTTGAACTATTCAAACTGACAAATTCATGTTTCTTTCGTGTGAAACGGCGATTTATGAGAAATGACGATAAAATTGCTGTTTTAAACTTGCAAAAACATAGTAAAACGCTGTTTTGAACTATTCAAACTGACAAATTCATGTTTCTTTCTTGTGAAACGGCGATTTATGAGAAATGACGATAAAATTGCTGTTTTAAACTTGCAAAAACATAGAAAAACGCTGTTTTTAACTATTCAAACTGATAAATTCAGGTTTCTTTCGTTCGAAACGGTGGATTTTTGTGAAATCACGATAAAACTGCTGATTTAAACTTGCAAAAACATAGAAAAACGCTGTTTTGAACTATTCAAACTAACAAATTCATGTTTCTTTCGTGTGAAACGGCGATTTATGAGAAATGACGATAAAATTGCTGTTTTAAACTTGCAAAAACATAGTAAAACGCTGTTTTGAACTATTCAAACTGACAAATTCATGTTTCTTTCGTGTGAAACGGCGATTTATGAGAAATGACGATAAAATTGCTGTTTTAAACTTGCAAAAACATAGTAAAACGCTGTTTTGAACCATTCAAACTGACAAATTCATGTTTCTTTCGTGTGAAACGGCGATTTATGAGAAATGACGATATAATTGCTGTTTTTAACTTGCAAAAACATAGAAAAACGCTGTTTTCAACTATTCAAACTGATAAATTCAGGTTTCTTTCGTTCGAAACGGTGGATTTTTGTGAAATCACTATAGAACTGCTGTTTTAAACTTGCAAAAACATAGAAAAACGCTGTTTCCAACTATTTAAACTGATAAATTCTTGTTTCTTTCGTGTGAAACGGCGATTTATGAGAAATGACGTTAAAATTGCTGTTTTAAACTTGCAAAAACATAGAAAAACGCTGTTTTAAACTATTCAAACTGATGAATTCAGGTTTCTTTCGTTCGAAACGGTGGATTTTTGTGAAATCACGATAAAACTGCTGTTTTACACTTGCAAAAACATAGAAAAACGCTGTTTCCAACTATTTAAACTGACAAATTCATGTTTCTTTCGTGTGAAACGGCGATTTATGAGAAATGACGATAAAATTGCTGTTTTAAACTTGCAAAAACATAGAAAAACGCTGTTTTGAACTATTCAAACTGACAAATTCATGTTTCTTTCGTGTGAAACGGCGATTTATGAGAAATGACGATAAAATTGCTGTTTTAAACTTGCAAAAACATAGAAAAACGCTGTTTTCAACTATTCAAACTGATAAATTCAGGTTTCTTTCGTTCGAAACGGTGGATTTTTGTGAAATCACGATAAAACTGCTGTTTTAAACTTGCAAAAATATAGAAAAACGCTGTTTCCAACTATTTAAACTGATAAATTCATGTTTCTTTCGTGTGAAACGGCGATTTATGAGAAATGACGTTAAAATTGCTGTTTTAAACTTGCAAAAACATAGAAAAACGCTGTTTTTAACTATTCAAATATTCAGGTTTCTTTCGTTCGAAACGGTGGATTTTTGTGAAATCACGTAAAACTGCTGCTTTAAACTTGCAAAAACATAGAAAAACGCTGTTTTGAACTATTCAAACTGACAAATTCATGTTTCTTTCGTGTGAAACGGCGATTTATGAGAAATGACGATAAAATTGCTGTTTTAAACTTGCAAAAACATAGAAAAACGCTGTTTTGAACTATTCAAACTGACAAATTCATGTTTCTTTCGTGTGAAACGGCGATTTATGAGTAATGACGATAAAATTGCTGTTTTAAACTTGCAAAAACATAGAAAAACGCTGTTTTGAACTATACAAACTGACAAATTCATGTTTCTTTCGTGTGAAACGGCGATTTATGAGAAATGACGATAAAATTGCTGTTTTAAACTTGCAAAAACATAGAAAAACGCTGTTTTCAACTATTCAAACTGATAAATTCATGTTTCTTTCGTGTGAAAC
Source organism: Poecilus cupreus (assembly GCA_963942605.1). Taxonomy (NCBI): domain Eukaryota; kingdom Metazoa; phylum Arthropoda; class Insecta; order Coleoptera; family Carabidae; genus Poecilus; species Poecilus cupreus. The sequence goes on along the minus strand of CAWWDY010000141.1, from coordinate 26,260 downwards.
GGCGATTTATGAGAAATGACGATAAAATTGCTGTTTTAAACTTGCAAAAACATAGTAAAACGCTGTTTTGAACTATTCAAACTGACAAATTCATGTTTCTTTCGTGTGAAACGGCGATTTATGAGAAATGGCGATAAAAATGCTGTTTTAAACTTGCAAAAACATAGAAAAACGCTGTTTTTAACTATTCAAACTGATAAATTCAGGTTTCTTTCGTTCGAAACGGTGGATTTTTGTGAAATCACAATAAAACTGTTGTTTTAAATTTGCAAAAACATAGAAAAACGCTGTTTTGAACTATTCAAACTGACAATTTCATGTTTCTTTCGTGTGAAACGGCGATTTATGAGAAATGACGATAAAATTGCTGTTTTAAACTTGCAAAAACATAGTAAAACGCTGTTTTGAACTATTCAAACTGACAAATTCATGTTTCTTTCTTGTGAAACGGCGATTTATGAGAAATGACGATAAAATTGCTGTTTTAAACTTGCAAAAACATAGAAAAACGCTGTTTTTAACTATTCAAACTGAAAAATTTAGGTTTCTTTCGTTCGAAACGGTGGATTTTTGTGAAATCACGATAAAACTGCTGATTTAAACTTGCAAAAACATAGAAAAACGCTGTTTTGAACTATTCAAACTAACAAATTCATGTTTCTTTCGTGTGAAACGGCGATTTATGAGAAATGACGATAAAATTGCTGTTTTAAACTTGCAAAAACATATTAAAACGCTGTTTTGAACTATTCAAACTGACAAATTCATGTTTCTTTCGTGTGAAACGGCGATTTATGAGAAATGACGATAAAATTGCTGTTTTAAACTTGCAAAAACATAGTAAAACGCTGTTTTGAACTATTCAAACTGACAAATTCATGTTTCTTTCGTGTGAAACGGCGATTTATGAGAAATGACGATATAATTGCTGTTTTTAACTTGCAAAAACATAGAAAAACGCTGTTTTCAACTATTCAAACTGATAAATTCAGGTTTCTTTCGTTCGAAACGGTGGATTTTTGTGAAATCACTATAAAACTGCTGTTTTAAACTTGCAAAAACATAGAAAAACGCTGTTTCCAACTATTCAAACTGATAAATTCTTGTTTCTTTCGTGTGAAACGGCGATTTATGAGAAATGACGTTAAAATTGCTGTTTTAAACTTGCAAAAACATAGAAAAACGCTGTTTTAAACTATTCAAACTGATGAATTCAGGTTTCTTTCGTTCGAAACGGTGGATTTTTGTGAAATCACGATAAAACTGCTGTTTTACACTTGCAAAAACATAGAAAAACGCTGTTTCCAACTATTCAAACTGACAAATTCATGTTTCTTTCGTGTGAAACGGCGATTTATGAAAAATGACGATAAAATTGCTGTTTTAAACTTGCAAAAACATAGAAAAACGCTGTTTTCAACTATTAAAACTGATAAATTCATGTTTCTTTCGTGTCAAACGGCGATTTATGAGAAATGACGATAAAATTGCTGTTTTAAACTTGCAAAAACATAGAAAAACGCTGTTTTCAACTATTCAAACTGATAAATTCATGTTTCTTTCGTGTGAAACGGCGATTTATGAGAAATGACGATAAAATTGCTGTTTTAAACTTGCAAAAACATAGTAAAACGCTGTTTTGAACTATTCAAACTGACAAATTCATGTTTCTTTCGTGTGAAACGGCGATTTATGAGAAATGACTATAAAAATGCTGTTTTAAACTTGCCAAAACATAGAAAAACGCTGTTTTTAACTATTCAAACTGATAAATTCAGGTTTCTTTCGTTCGAAACGGTGGATTTTTGTGAAATCACAATAAAACTGTTGTTTTAAATTTGCAAAAACATAGAAAAACGCTGTTTTGAACTATTCAAACTGACAAATTCATGTTTCTTTCGTGTGAAACGGCGATTTATGAGAAATGACGATAAAATTGCTGTTTTAAACTTGCAAAACATAGTAAAACGCTGTTTTTAACTATTCAAACTGATAAATTCAGGTTTCTTTCGTGCGAAACGGCGATTTATGAGAAATAACGATAAAATTGCTGTTTTAAAAATGCAAAAACATAGAAAAACGCTGTTTTTAACTATTCAAACTGATAAATTCAGGTTTCTTTCGTTCGAAACGGTGGATTTTTGTGAAATCACGATAAAACTGCTGTTTTAAACTTGCAAAAACATAGAAAAACGCTGTTTTGAACTATTCAAACTGACAAATTCATGTTTCTTTCGTGTGAAACGGCGATTTATGAGAAATGACGATAAAATTGCTGTTTTAAACTTGCAAAAACATAAAAAAACGCTGTTTTTAACTATTCAAACTGATAAATTCAGGTTTCTTTCGTTCGAAACGGTGGATTTTTGTGAAATCACGATAAAACTGCTGTTTTAAACTTGCAAAAACATAGAAAAACGCTGTTTTCAACTATTCAAACTGATAAATTCATGTTTCTTTCGTGTGAAACGGCGATTTATGAGAAATGACGTTAAAATTGCTGTTTTAAACTTGCAAAAACATAGAAAAACGCTGTTTTTAACTATTCAAACTGATAAATTCAGCTTTCTTTCGTTCGAAACGGTGGATTTTTGTGAAATCACGATAAATCTGCTGTTTTAAACTTGCAAAAACATAGAAAAACGCTGTTTTGAACTATTCAAACTGACAAATTCATGTTTCTTTCGTGTGAAACGGCGATTTATGAGAAATGACGATAAAATTGCTGTTTTAAACTTGCAAAAACATAGTAAAACGTTGTTTTGAACTATTCAAACTGACAAATTCATGTTTCTTTCGTGTGAAACGGCGATTTATGAGAAATGACGATAAAATTGCTGTTTTAAACTTGCAAAAACATAGAAAAACGCTGTTTTGAACTATTCAAACTGACAAATTCATGTTTCTTTCGTGTGAAACGGCGATTTATGAGAAATGACGATAAAATTGCTGTTTTAAACTTGCAAAAACATAGAAAAACGCTGTTTTCAACTATTCAAACTGATAAATTCAGGTTTCTTTCGTTCGAAACGGTGGATTTTTGTGAAATCACGATAAAACTGCTGTTTTAAACTTGCAAAAACATAGAAAAACGCTGTTTCCAACTATTCAAACTGATAAATTCATGTTTCTTTCGTGTGAAACGGCGATTTATGAGAAATGACGTTAAAATTGCTGTTTAAAACTTGCAAAAACATAGAAAAACGCTGTTTTAAACTATTCAAACTGATGAATTCAGGTTTCTTTCGTTCGAAACGGTGGATTTTTGTGAAATCACGATAAAACTGCTGTTTTACACTTGCAAAAACATAGAAAAACGCTGTTTCCAACTATTCAAACTGACAAATTCATGTTTCTTTCGTGTGAAACGGCGATTTATGAGAAATGACGATAAAATTGCTGTTTTAAACTTGCAAAAACATAGAAAAACGCTGTTTTCAACTATTAAAACTGATAAATTCATGTTTCTTTCATGTCAAACGGCGATTTATGAGAAATGACGATAAAATTGCTGTTTTAAACTTGCAAAAACATAGAAAAACGCTGTTTTCAACTATTCAAACTGATAAATTCATGTTTCTTTCGTGTGAAACGGCGATTTATGAGAAATGACGATAAAATTGCTGTTTTAAACTTGCAATAACATAGTAAAACGCTGTTTTGAACTATTCAAACTGACAAATTCATGTTTCTTTCGTGTGAAACGGCGATTTATGAGAAATGACTATAAAAATGCTGTTTTAAACTTGCAAAAACATAGAAAAACGCTGTTTTCAACTATTCAAACTGATAAATTCATGTTTCTTTCGTGTGAAACGGCGATTTATGAGAAATGACGTTAAAATTGCTGTTTTAAACTTGCAAAAACATAGAAAAACGCTGTTTTTAACTATTCAAACTGATAAATTCAGGTTTCTTTCGTTCGAAACGGTGGATTTTTGTGAAATCACGATAAAACTGCTGTTTTAAACTTGCAAAAACATAGAAAAACGCTGTTTTGAACTATTCAAACTGACAAATTCATGTTTCTTTCGTGTGAAACGGCGATTTATGAGAAATGACGATAAAATTGCTGTTTTAAACTTGCAAAAACATAGAAAAACGCTGTTTTCAACTATTCAAACTGATAAATTCAGGTTTCTTTCGTTCGAAACGGTGGATTTTTGTGAAATCACGATAAAACTGCTGTTTTAAACTTGCAAAAACATAGAAAAACGCTGTTTCCAACTATTCAAACTGATAAATTCATGTTTCTTTCGTGTGAAACGGCGATTTATGAGAAATGACGATAAAATTGCTGTTTTAAACTTGCAAAAACATAGAAAAACGCTGTTTTTAACTATTCAAACTGATAAATTCATGTTTCTTTCGTGTGAAACGGCGATTTATGAGAAATGACGTTAAAATTGCTGTTTTAAACTTGCAAAAACATAGAAAAACGCTGTTTTTAACTATTCAAACTGATAAATTCAGGTTTCTTTCGTTCGAAACGGTGGATTTTTGTGAAATCACGATAAAACTGCTGTTTTAAACTTGCAAAAACATAGAAAAACGCTGTTTTGAACTATTCAAACTGACAAATTCATGTTTCTTTCGTGTGAAACGGCGATTTATGAGAAATGACGATAAAATTGCTGTTTTAAACTTGCAAAAACATAGAAAAACGCTGTTTTCAACTATTCAAACTGATAAATTCAGGTTTCTTTCGTTCGAAACGGTGGATTTTTGTGAAATCACGATAAAACTGCTGTTTTAAACTTGCAAAAACATAGAAAAACGCTGTTTCCAACTATTCAAACTGATAAATTCATGTTTCTTTCGTGTGAAACGGCGATTTATGAGAAATGACGTTAAAATTGCTGTTTAAAACTTGCAAAAACATAGAAAAACGCTGTTTTAAACTATTCAAACTGATGAATTCAGGTTTCTTTCGTTCGAAACGGTGGATTTTTGTGAAATCACGATAAAACTGCTGTTTTACACTTGCAAAAACATAGAAAAACGCTGTTTCCAACTATTCAAACTGACAAATTCATGTTTCTTTCGTGTGAAACGGCGATTTATGAGAAATGACGATAAAATTGCTGTTTTAAACTTGCAAAAACATAGAAAAACGCTGTTTTCAACTATTAAAACTGATAAATTCATGTTTCTTTCGTGTCAAACGGCGATTTATGAGAAATGACGATAAAATTGCTGTTTTAAACTTGCAAAAACATAGAAAAACGCTGTTTTCAACTATTCAAACTGATAAATTCATGTTTCTTTCGTGTGAAACGGCGATTTATGAGAAATGACGATAAAATTGCTGTTTTAAACTTGCAAAAACATAGTAAAACGCTGTTTTGAACTATTCAAACTGACAAATTCATGTTTCTTTCGTGTGAAACGGCGATTTATGAGAAATGACTATAAAATGCTGTTTTAAACTTGCAAAAACATAGAAAAACGCTGTTTTTAACTATTCAAACTGATAAATTCAGGTTTCTTTCGTTCGAAACGGTGGATTTTTGTGAAATCACAATAAAAGTGTTGTTTTAAATTTGCAAAAACATAGAAAAACGCTGTTTTGAACTATTCAAACTGACAAATTCATGTTTCTTTCGTGTGAAACAGCGATTTATGAGAAATGACGATAAAATTGCTGTTTTAAACTTGCAAAACATAGTAAAACGCTGTTTTTAACTATTCAAACTGATAAATTCAGGTTTCTTTCGTGCGAAACGGCGATTTATGAGAAATAACGATAAAATTGCTGTTTTAAAAATGCAAAAACATAGAAAAACGCTGTTTTCAACTATTCAAACTGATAAATTCAGGTTTCTTTCGTTCGAAACGGTGGATTTTTGTGAAATCACGATAAAACTGCTGTTTTAAACTTGCAAAAACATAGAAAAACGCTGTTTCCAACTATTCAAACTGATAAATTCATGTTTCTTTCGTGTGAAACGGCGATTTATGAGAAATGACGTTAAAATTGCTGTTTAAAACTTGCAAAAACATAGAAAAACGCTGTTTTAAACTATTCAAACTGATGAATTCAGGTTTCTTTCGTTCGAAACGGTGGATTTTTGTGAAATCACGATAAAACTGCTGTTTTACACTTGCAAAAACATAGAAAAACGCTGTTTCCAACTATTCAAACTGACAAATTCATGTTTCTTTCGTGTGAAACGGCGATTTATGAGAAATGACGATAAAATTGCTGTTTTAAACTTGCAAAAACATAGAAAAACGCTGTTTTCAACTATTAAAACTGATAAATTCATGTTTCTTTCGTGTCAAACGGCGATTTATGAGAAATGACGATAAAATTGCTGTTTTAAACTTGCAAAAACATAGAAAAACGCTGTTTTCAACTATTCAAACTGATAAATTCATGTTTCTTTCGTGTGAAACGGCGATTTATGAGAAATGACGATAAAATTGCTGTTTTAAACTTGCAATAACATAGTAAAACGCTGTTTTGAACTATTCAAACTGACAAATTCATGTTTCTTTCGTGTGAAACGGCGATTTATGAGAAATGACTATAAAAATGCTGTTTTAAACTTGCAAAAACATAGAAAAACGCTGTTTTCAACTATTCAAACTGATAAATTCATGTTTCTTTCGTGTGAAACGGCGATTTATGAGAAATGACGTTAAAATTGCTGTTTTAAACTTGCAAAAACATAGAAAAACGCTGTTTTTAACTATTCAAACTGATAAATTCAGGTTTCTTTCGTTCGAAACGGTGGATTTTTGTGAAATCACGATAAAACTGCTGTTTTAAACTTGCAAAAACATAGAAAAACGCTGTTTCCAACTATTCAAACTGATAAATTCATGTTTCTTTCGTGTGAAACGGCGATTTATGAGAAATGACGATAAAATTGCTGTTTTAAACTTGCAAAAACATAGAAAAACGCTGTTTTTAACTATTCAAACTGATAAATTCATGTTTCTTTCGTGTGAAACGGCGATTTATGAGAAATGACGTTAAAATTGCTGTTTTAAACTTGCAAAAACATAGAAAAACGCTGTTTTTAACTATTCAAACTGATAAATTCAGGTTTCTTTCGTTCGAAACGGTGGATTTTTGTGAAATCACGATAAAACTGCTGTTTTAAACTTGCAAAAACATAGAAAAACGCTGTTTTGAACTATTCAAACTGACAAATTCATGTTTCTTTCGTGTGAAACGGCGATTTATGAGAAATGACGATAAAATTGCTGTTTTAAACTTGCAAAAACATAGAAAAACGCTGTTTTCAACTATTCAAACTGATAAATTCAGGTTTCTTTCGTTCGAAACGGTGGATTTTTGTGAAATCACGATAAAACTGCTGTTTTAAACTTGCAAAAACATAGAAAAACGCTGTTTCCAACTATTCAAACTGATAAATTCATGTTTCTTTCGTGTGAAACGGCGATTTATGAGAAATGACGTTAAAATTGCTGTATAAAACTTGCAAAAACATAGAAAAACGCTGTTTTAAACTATTCAAACTGATGAATTCAGGTTTCTTTCGTTCGAAACGGTGGATTTTTGTGAAATCACGATAAAACTGCTGTTTTACACTTGCAAAAACATAGAAAAACGCTGTTTCCAACTATTCAAACTGACAAATTCATGTTTCTTTCGTGTGAAACGGCGATTTATGAGAAATGACGATAAAATTGCTGTTTTAAACTTGCAAAAACATAGAAAAACGCTGTTTTCAACTATTAAAACTGATAAATTCATGTTTCTTTCGTGTCAAACGGCGATTTATGAGAAATGACGATAAAATTGCTGTTTTAAACTTGCAAAAACATAGAAAAACGCTGTTTTCAACTATTCAAACTGATAAATTCATGTTTCTTTCGTGTGAAACGGCGATTTATGAGAAATGACGATAAAATTGCTGTTTTAAACTTGCAAAAACATAGTAAAACGCTGTTTTGAACTATTCAAACTGACAAATTCATGTTTCTTTCGTGTGAAACGGCGATTTATGAGAAATGACTATAAAATGCTGTTTTAAACTTGCAAAAACATAGAAAAACGCTGTTTTTAACTATTCAAACTGATAAATTCAGGTTTCTTTCGTTCGAAACGGTGGATTTTTGTGAAATCACAATAAAAGTGTTGTTTTAAATTTGCAAAAACATAGAAAAACGCTGTTTTGAACTATTCAAACTGACAAATTCATGTTTCTTTCGTGTGAAACAGCGATTTATGAGAAATGACGATAAAATTGCTGTTTTAAACTTGCAAAACATAGTAAAACGCTGTTTTTAACTATTCAAACTGATAAATTCAGGTTTCTTTCGTGCGAAACGGCGATTTATGAGAAATAACGATAAAATTGCTGTTTTAAAAATGCAAAAACATAGAAAAACGCTGTTTTCAACTATTCAAACTGATAAATTCAGGTTTCTTTCGTTCGAAACGGTGGATTTTTGTGAAATCACGATAAAACTGCTGTTTTAAACTTGCAAAAACATAGAAAAACGCTGTTTCCAACTATTCAAACTGATAAATTCATGTTTCTTTCGTGTGAAACGGCGATTTATGAGAAATGACGTTAAAATTGCTGTTTAAAACTTGCAAAAACATAGAAAAACGCTGTTTTAAACTATTCAAACTGATGAATTCAGGTTTCTTTCGTTCGAAACGGTGGATTTTTGTGAAATCACGATAAAACTGCTGTTTTACACTTGCAAAAACATAGAAAAACGCTGTTTCCAACTATTCAAACTGACAAATTCATGTTTCTTTCGTGTGAAACGGCGATTTATGAGAAATGACGATAAAATTGCTGTTTTAAACTTGCAAAAACATAGAAAAACGCTGTTTTCAACTATTAAAACTGATAAATTCATGTTTCTTTCGTGTCAAACGGCGATTTATGAGAAATGACGATAAAATTGCTGTTTTAAACTTGCAAAAACATAGAAAAACGCTGTTTTCAACTATTCAAACTGATAAATTCATGTTTCTTTCGTGTGAAACGGCGATTTATGAGAAATGACGATAAAATTGCTGTTTTAAACTTGCAATAACATAGTAAAACGCTGTTTTGAACTATTCAAACTGACAAATTCATGTTTCTTTCGTGTGAAACGGCGATTTATGAGAAATGACTATAAAAATGCTGTTTTAAACTTGCAAAAACATAGAAAAACGCTGTTTTCAACTATTCAAACTGATAAATTCATGTTTCTTTCGTGTGAAACGGCGATTTATGAGAAATGACGTTAAAATTGCTGTTTTAAACTTGCAAAAACATAGAAAAACGCTGTTTTTAACTATTCAAACTGATAAATTCAGGTTTCTTTCGTTCGAAACGGTGGATTTTTGTGAAATCACGATAAAACTGCTGTTTTAAACTTGCAAAAACATAGAAAAACGCTGTTTTGAACTATTCAAACTGACAAATTCATGTTTCTTTCGTGTGAAACGGCGATTTATGAGAAATGACGATAAAATTGCTGTTTTAAACTTGCAAAAACATAGAAAAACGCTGTTTTCAACTATTCAAACTGATAAATTCAGGTTTCTTTCGTTCGAAACGGTGGATTTTTGTGAAATCACGATAAAACTGCTGTTTTAAACTTGCAAAAACATAGAAAAACGCTGTTTCCAACTATTCAAACTGATAAATTCATGTTTCTTTCGTGTGAAACGGCGATTTATGAGAAATGACGTTAAAATTGCTGTTTAAAACTTGCAAAAACATAGAAAAACGCTGTTTTAAACTATTCAAACTGATGAATTCAGGTTTCTTTCGTTCGAAACGGTGGATTTTTGTGAAATCACGATAAAACTGCTGTTTTACACTTGCAAAAACATAGAAAAACGCTGTTTCCAACTATTCAAACTGACAAATTCATGTTTCTTTCGTGTGAAACGGCGATTTATGAGAAATGACGATAAAATTGCTGTTTTAAACTTGCAAAAACATAGAAAAACGCTGTTTTCAACTATTAAAACTGATAAATTCATGTTTCTTTCGTGTCAAACGGCGATTTATGAGAAATGACGATAAAATTGCTGTTTTAAACTTGCAAAAACATAGAAAAACGCTGTTTTCAACTATTCAAACTGATAAATTCATGTTTCTTTCGTGTGAAACGGCGATTTATGAGAAATGACGATAAAATTGCTGTTTTAAACTTGCAAAAACATAGTAAAACGCTGTTTTGAACTATTCAAACTGACAAATTCATGTTTCTTTCGTGTGAAACGGCGATTTATGAGAAATGACTATAAAAATGCTGTTTTAAACTTGCAAAAACATAGAAAAACGCTGTTTTTAACTATTCAAACTGATAAATTCAGGTTTCTTTCGTTCGAAACGGTGGATTTTTGTGAAATCACAATAAAACTGTTGTTTTAAATTTGCAAAAACATAGAAAAACGCTGTTTTGAACTATTCAAACTGACAAATTCATGTTTCTTTCGTGTGAAACGGCGATTTATGAGAAATGACGATAAAATTGCTGTTTTAAACTTGCAAAACATAGTAAAACGCTGTTTTTAACTATTCAAACTGATAAATTCAGGTTTCTTTCGTGCGAAACGGCGATTTATGAGAAATAACGATAAAATTGCTGTTTTAAAAATGCAAAAACATAGAAAAACGCTGTTTTTAACTATTCAAACTGATAAATTCAGGTTTCTTTCGTTCGAAACGGTGGATTTTTGTGAAATCACGATAAAACTGCTGTTTTAAACTTGCAAAAACATAGAAAAACGCTGTTTCCAACTATTCAAACTGATAAATTCATGTTTCTTTCGTGTGAAACGGCGATTTATGAGAAATGACGTTAAAATTGCTGTTTTAAACTTGCAAAAACATAGAAAAACGCTGTTTTTAACTATTCAAATATTCAGGTTTCTTTCGTTCGAAACGGTGGATTTTTGTGAAATCACGATAAAACTGCTGCTTTAAACTTGCAAAAACATAGAAAAACGCTGTTTTCAACTATTCAAACTGTTAAATTCATGTTTCTTTCGTGTGATACGGCGATTTATGAGAATGACGTTAAAATTGCTGTTTTAAACTTGCAAAAACATAGAAAAACGCTGTTTTGAACAATTAAAACTGACAAATTCATGTTTCTTTCGTGTGAAACGGCGATTTATGAGAAATGACGATAAAATTGCTGTTTTAAACTTGCAAAAACATAAAAAAACGCTGTTTTTAACTATTCAAACTGATAAATTCAGGTTTCTTTCGTTCGAAACGGTGGATTTTTGTGAAATCACGATAAAACTGCTGTTTTAAACTTGCAAAAACATAGAAAAACGCTGTTTTCAACTATTCAAACTGATAAATTCATGTTTCTTTCGTGTGAAACGGCGATTTATGAGAAATGACGTTAAAATTGCTGTTTTAAACTTGCAAAAACATAGAAAAACGCTGTTTTTAACTATTCAAACTGATAAATTCAGCTTTCTTTCGTTCGAAACGGTGGATTTTTGTGAAATCACGATAAAACTGCTGTTTTAAACTTGCAAAAACATAGAAAAACGCTGTTTTGAACTATTCAAACTGACAAATTCATGTTTCTTTCGTGTGAAACGGCGATTTATGAGAAATGACGATAAAATTGCTGTTATAAACTTGCAAAAACATAGAAAAACGCTGTTTTCAACTATTCAAACTGTTAAATTCATGTTTCTTTCGTGTGATACGGCGATTTATGAGAAATGACGTTAAAATTGCTGTTTTAAACTTGCAAAAACATAGAAAAACGCTGTTTTGAACTATTCAAACTGACAAATTCATGTTTCTTTCGTGTGAAACGGCGATTTATGAGAAATGACGATAAAATTGCTGTTTTAAACTTGCAAAAACATAAAAAAAACGCTGTTTTTAACTATTCAAACTGATAAATTCAGGTTTCTTTCGTTCGAAACGGTGGATTTTTGTGAAATCACGATAAAACTGCTGTTTTAAACTTGCAAAAACATAGAAAAACGCTGTTTTCAACTATTCAAACTGATAAATTCATGTTTCTTTCGTGTGAAACGGCGATTTATGAGAAATGACGTTAAAATTGCTGTTTTAAACTTGCAAAAACATAGAAAAACGCTGTTTTTAACTATTCAAACTGATAAATTCAGGTTTCTTTCGTTCGAAACGGTGGATTTTTGTGAAATCACGATAAAACTGCTGTTTTAAACTTGCAAAAACATAGAAAAACGCTGTTTTGAACTATTCAAACTGACAAATTCATGTTTCTTTCATGTGAAACGGCGATTTATGGGAAATGACGATAAAATTGCTGTTTTAAACTTGCAAAAACATAGAAAAACGCTGTTTTCAACTATTCAAACTGATAAATTCATGTTTCTTTCGTGTGAAACGGCGATTTATGAGAAATGACGATAAAATTGCTGTTTTAAACTTGCAAAAATATAGTAAAACGCTGTTTTGAACTATTCAAACTGACAAATTCATGTTTCTTTCGTGTGAAACGGCGATTTATGAGAAATGACGATAAAATTGCTCTTTTAAACTTGCAAAAACATAGAAAAACGCTGTTTTTAACAATTCAAACTGATAAATTCAGGTTTCTTTCGTTCGAAACGGTGGATTTTTGTGAAATCACGATAAAACTGCTGTTTTAAACTTGCAAAAACATAGAACAACGCTGTTTTGAACTATTCAAACTGACAAATTCATGTTTCTTTCGTGTGAAACGGCGATTTATGAGAAATGACGATTAAATTGCTGTTTTAAACTTGCAAAAACATAGTAAAACGCTGTTTTGAACTATTCAAACTGACAAATTCATGTTTCTTTCTTGTGAAACGGCGATTTATGAGAAATGACGATAAAATTGCTGTTTTAAACTTGCAAAAACATAGAAAAACGCTGTTTTTAACTATTCAAACTGATAAATTCAGGTTTCTTTCGTTCGAAACGGTGGATTTTTGTGAAATCACGATAAAACTGCTGATTTAAACTTGCAAAAACATAGAAAAACGCTGTTTTGAACTATTCAAACTAACAAATTCATGTTTCTTTCGTGTGAAACGGCGATTTATGAGAAATGACGATAAAATTGCTGTTTTAAACTTGCAAAAACATAGTAAAACGCTGTTTTGAACTATTCAAACTGACAAATTCATGTTTCTTTCGTGTGAAACGGCGATTTATGAGAAATGACGATAAAATTGCTGTTTTAAACTTGCAAAAACATAGTAAAACGCTGTTTTGAACTATTCAAACTGACAAATTCATGTTTCTTTCGTGTGAAACGGCGATTTATGAGAAATGACGATATAATTGCTGTTTTTAACTTGCAAAAACATAGAAAAACGCTGTTTTCAACTATTCAAACTGATAAATTCAGGTTTCTTTCGTTCGAAACGGTGGATTTTTGTGAAATCACTATAAAACTGCTGTTTTAAACTTGCAAAAACATAGAAAAACGCTGTTTCCAACTATTCAAACTGATAAATTCTTGTTTCTTTCGTGTGAAACGGCGATTTATGAGAAATGACGTTAAAATTGCTGTTTTAAACTTGCAAAAACATAGAAAAACGCTGTTTTAAACTATTCAAACTGATGAATTCAGGTTTCTTTCGTTCGAAACGGTGGATTTTTGTGAAATCACGATAAAACTGCTGTTTTAAACTTGCAAAAACATAGAAAAACGCTGTTTCCAACTATTCAAACTGACAAATTCATGTTTCTTTCGTGTGAAACGGCGATTTATGAGAAATGACGATAAAATTGCTGTTTTAAACTTGCAAAAACATAGAAAAACGCTGTTTTCAACTATTAAAACTGATAAATTCATGTTTCTTTCGTGTCAAACGGCGATTTATGAGAAATGACGATAAAATTGCTGTTTTAAACTTGCAAATACATAGAAAAACGCTGTTTTCAACTATTCAAACTGATAAATTCATGTTTCTTTCGTGTGAAACGGCGATTTATGAGAAATGACGATAAAATTGCTGTTTTAAACTTGCAAAAACATAGTAAAACGCTGTTTTGAACTATTCAAACTGACAAATTCATGTTTCTTTCGTGTGAAACGGCGATTTATGAGAAATGACTATAAAAATGCTGTTTTAAACTTGCAAAAACATAGAAAAACGCTGTTTTTAACTATTCAAACTGATAAATTCAGGTTTCTTTCGTTCGAAACGGTGGATTTTTGTGAAATCACAATAAAACTGTTGTTTTAAATTTGCAAAAACATAGAAAAACGCTGTTTTGAACTATTCAAACTGACAAATTCATGTTTCTTTCGTGTGAAACGGCGATTTATGAGAAATGACGATAAAATTGCTGTTTTAAACTTGCAAAACATAGTATAACGCTGTTTTTAACTATTCAAACTGATAAATTCAGGTTTCTTTCGTGCGAAACGGCGATTTATGAGAAATAACGATAAAATTGCTGTTTTAAACATGCAAAAACATAGAAAAACGCTGTTTTTAACTATTCAAACTGATAAATTCAGGTTTCTTTCGTTCGAAACGGTGGATTTTTGTGAAATCACGATAAAACTGCTGTTTTAAACTTGCAAAAACATAGAAAAACGCTGTTTTGAACTATTCAAACTGACAAATTCATGTTTCTTTCGTGTGAAACGGCGATTTATGAGAAATGACGATAAAATTGCTGTTTTAAACTTGCGAAAACATAGTAAAACGCTGTTTTGAACTATTCAAACTGACAAATTCATGTTTCTTTCGTGTGAAACGGCGATTTATGAGAAATGACTATAAAAATGCTGTTTTAAACTTGCAAAAACATAGAAAAACGCTGTTTTCAACTATTAAAACTGATAAATTCATGTTTCTTTCGTGTCAAACGGCGATTTATGAGAAATGACGATAAAATTGCTGTTTTAAACTTGCAAAAACATAGAAAAACGCTGTTTTCAACTATTCAAACTGATAAATTCATGTTTCTTTCGTGTGAAACGGCGATTTATGAGAAATGACGATAAAATTGCTGTTTTAAACTTGCAAAAACATAGTAAAACGCTGTTTTTAACTATTCAAACTGATAAATTCAGGTTTCTTTCGTTCGAAACGGTGGATTTTTGTGAAATCACAATAAAACTGTTGTTTTAAATTTGCAAAAACATAGAAAAACGCTGTTTTGAACTATTCAAACTGACAAATTCATGTTTCTTTCGTGTGAAACGGCGATTTATGAGAAATGACGATAAAATTGCTGTTTTAAACTTGCAAAAACATAGTAAAACGCTGTTTTGAACTATTCAAACTGACAAATTCATGTTTCTTTCTTGTGAAACGGCGATTTATGAGAAATGACGATAAAATTGCTGTTTTAAACTTGCAAAAACATAGAAAAACGCTGTTTTTAACTATTCAAACTGATAAATTCAGGTTTCTTTCGTTCGAAACGGTGGATTTTTGTGAAATCACGATAAAACTGCTGATTTAAACTTGCAAAAACAGAGAAAAACGCTGTTTTGAACTATTCAAACTAACAAATTCATGTTTCTTTCGTGTGAAACGGCGATTTATGAGAAATGACGATAAAATTGCTGTTTTAAACTTGCAAAAACATAGTAAAACGCTGTTTTGAACTATTTAAACTGACAAATTCATGTTTCTTTCGTGTGAAACGGCGATTTATGAGAAATGACGATAAAATTGCTGTTTTAAACTTGCAAAAACATAGTAAAACGCTGTTTTGAACTATTCAAACTGACAAATTCATGTTTCTTTCGTGTGAAACGGCGATTTATGAGAAATGACGATATAATTGCTGTTTTTAACTTGCAAAAACATAGAAAAACGCTGTTTTCAACTATTCAAACTGATAAATTCAGGTTTCTTTCGTTCGAAACGGTGGATTTTTGTGAAATCACTATAAAACTGCTGTTTTAAACTTGCAAAAACATAGAAAAACGCTGTTTCCAACTATTCAAACTGATAAATTCATGTTTCTTTCGTGTGAAACGGCGATTTATGAGAAATGACGATAAAATTGCTGTTTTAAACTTGCAAAAACATAGTAAAACGCTGTTTTGAACTATTCAAACTGACAAATTCATGTTTCTTTCGTGTGAAACGGCGATTTATGAGAAATGACTATAAAAATGCTGTTTTAAACTTGCAAAAACATAGAAAAACGCTGTTTTTAACTATTCAAACTGATAAATTCAGGTTTCTTTCGTTCGAAACGGTGGATTTTTGTGAAATCACAATAAAACTGTTGTTTTAAATTTGCAAAAACATAGAAAAACGCTGTTTTGAACTATTCAAACTGACAAATTCATGTTTCTTTCGTGTGAAACGGCGATTTATGAGAAATGACGATAAAATTGCTGTTTTAAACTTGCAAAACATAGTATAACGCTGTTTTTAACTATTCAAACTGATAAATTCAGGTTTCTTTCGTGCGAAACGGCGATTTATGAGAAATAACGATAAAATTGCTGTTTTAAACATGCAAAAACATAGAAAAACGCTGTTTTTAACTATTCAAACTGATAAATTCAGGTTTCTTTCGTTCGAAACGGTGGATTTTTGTGAAATCACGATAAAACTGCTGTTTTAAACTTGCAAAAACATAGAAAAACGCTGTTTTGAACTATTCAAACTGACAAATTCATGTTTCTTTCGTGTGAAACGGCGATTTATGAGAAATGACGATAAAATTGCTGTTTTAAACTTGCAAAAACATAGTAAAACGCTGTTTTGAACTATTCAAACTGACAAATTCATGTTTCTTTCGTGTGAAACGGCGATTTATGAGAAATGACTATAAAAATGCTGTTTTAAACTTGCAAAAACATAGAAAAACGCTGTTTTCAACTATTAAAACTGATAAATTCATGTTTCTTTCGTGTCAAACGGCGATTTATGAGAAATGACGATAAAATTGCTGTTTTAAACTTGCAAAAACATAGAAAAACGCTGTTTTCAACTATTCAAACTGATAAATTCATGTTTCTTTCGTGTGAAACGGCGATTTATGAGAAATGACGATAAAATTGCTGTTTTAAACTTGCAAAAACATAGTAAAACGCTGTTTTGAACTATTCAAACTGACAAATTCATGTTTTTTTCGTGTGAAACGGCGATTTATGAGAAATGACGATAAAATTGCTGTTTTAAACTTGCAAAAACATAGTAAAACGTTGTTTTGAACTATTCAAACTGACAAATTCATGTTTCTTTCGTGTGAAACGGCGATTTATGAGAAATGACGATAAAATTGCTGTTTTAAACTTGCAAAAACATAGAAAAACGCTGTTTTGAACTATTCAAACTGACAAATTCATGTTTCTTTCGTGTGAAACGGCGATTTATGAGAAATGACGATAAAATTGCTGTTTTAAACTTGCAAAAACATAGAAAAACGCTGTTTTCAACTATTCAAACTGATAAATTCAGGTTTCTTTCGTTCGAAACGGTGGATTTTTGTGAAATCACGATAAAACTGCTGTTTTAAACTTGCAAAAACATAGAAAAACGCTGTTTCCAACTATTCAAACTGATAAATTCATGTTTCTTTCGTGTGAAACGGCGATTTATGAGAAATGACGTTAAAATTGCTGTTTTAAACTTGCAAAAACATAGAAAAACGCTGTTTTTAACTATTCAAATATTCAGATTTCTTTCGTTCGAAACGGTGGATTTTTGTGAAATCACGATAAAACTGCTGCTTTAAACTTGCAAAAACATAGAAAAACGCTGTTTTGAACTATTCAAACTGACAAATTCATGTTTCTTTCGTGTGAAACGGCGATTTATGAGAAATGAGGATAAAATTGCTGTTTTAAACTTGCAAAAACATAGAAAAACGTTGTTTTGAACTATTCAAACTGACAAATTCATGTTTCTTTCGTGTGAAACGGCGATTTATGAGAAATGACGATAAAATTGCTGTTTTAAACTTGCAAAAACATAGAAAAACGCTGTTTTGAACTATACAAACTGACAAATTCATGTTTCTTTCGTGTGAAACGGCGATTTATGAGAAATGACGATAAAATTGCTGTTTTAAACTTGCAAAAACATAGAAAAACGCTGTTTTCAACTATTCAAACTGATAAATTCAGGTTTCTTTCGTTCGAAACGGTGGATTTTTGTGAAATCACGATAAAACTGCTGCTTTAAACTTGCAAAAACATAGAAAAACGCTGTTTTGAACTATTCAAACTGACAAATTCATGTTTCTTTCGTGTGAAACGGCGATTTATGAGAAATGACGATAAAATTGCTGTTTTAAACTTGCAAAAACATAGAAAAACGCTGTTTTGAATTATTCAAACTGACAAATTCATGTTTCTTTCGTGTGAAACGGCGATTTATGAGAAATGACGATAAAATTGCTGTTTTAAACTTGCAAAAACATAGAAAAACGCTGTTTTGAACTATACAAACTGACAAATTCATGTTTCTTTCGTGTGAAACGGCGATTTATGAGAAATGACGATAAAATTGCTGTTTTAAACTTGCAAAAACATAGAAAAACGCTGTTTTCAACTATTCAAACTGATAAATTCATGTTTCTTTCGTGTGAAACGGCGATTTATGAGAAATGACGATAAAATTGCTGTTTTAAACTTGCAAAAACATAGTAAAACGCTGTTTTGAACTATTCAAACTGACAAATTCATGTTTCTTTCGTGTGAAACGGCGATTTATGAGAAATGGCGATAAAAATGCTGTTTTAAACTTGCAAAAACATAGAAAAACGCTGTTTTTAACTATTCAAACTGATAAATTCAGGTTTCTTTCGTTCGAAACGGTGGATTTTTGTGAAATCACGATAAAACTGCTGTTTTAAACTTGCAAAAACATAGAAAAACGCTGTTTTGAACTATTCAAACTGACAAATTCATGTTTCTTTCATGTGAAACGGCGATTTATGGGAAATGACGATAAAATTGCTGTTTTAAACTTGCAAAAACATAGAAAAACGCTGTTTTCAACTATTCAAACTGATAAATTCATGTTTCTTTCGTGTGAAACGGCGATTTATGAGAAATGACGATAAAATTGCTGTTTTAAACTTGCAAAAATATAGTAAAACGCTGTTTTGAACTATTCAAACTGACAAATTCATGTTTCTTTCGTGTGAAACGGCGATTTATGAGAAATGACGATAAAATTGCTCTTTTAAACTTGCAAAAACATAGAAAAACGCTGTTTTTAACAATTCAAACTGATAAATTCAGGTTTCTTTCGTTCGAAACGGTGGATTTTTGTGAAATCACGATAAAACTGCTGTTTTAAACTTGCAAAAACATAGAACAACGCTGTTTTGAACTATTCAAACTGACAAATTCATGTTTCTTTCGTGTGAAACGGCGATTTATGAGAAATGACGATTAAATTGCTGTTTTAAACTTGCAAAAACATAGTAAAACGCTGTTTTGAACTATTCAAACTGACAAATTCATGTTTCTTTCTTGTGAAACGGCGATTTATGAGAAATGACGATAAAATTGCTGTTTTAAACTTGCAAAAACATAGAAAAACGCTGTTTTTAACTATTCAAACTGATAAATTCAGGTTTCTTTCGTTCGAAACGGTGGATTTTTGTGAAATCACGATAAAACTGCTGATTTAAACTTGCAAAAACATAGAAAAACGCTGTTTTGAACTATTCAAACTAACAAATTCATGTTTCTTTCGTGTGAAACGGCGATTTATGAGAAATGACGATAAAATTGCTGTTTTAAACTTGCAAAAACATAGTAAAACGCTGTTTTGAACTATTCAAACTGACAAATTCATGTTTCTTTCGTGTGAAACGGCGATTTATGAGAAATGACGATAAAATTGCTGTTTTAAACTTGCAAAAACATAGTAAAACGCTGTTTTGAACTATTCAAACTGACAAATTCATGTTTCTTTCGTGTGAAACGGCGATTTATGAGAAATGACGATATAATTGCTGTTTTTAACTTGCAAAAACATAGAAAAACGCTGTTTTCAACTATTCAAACTGATAAATTCAGGTTTCTTTCGTTCGAAACGGTGGATTTTTGTGAAATCACTATAAAACTGCTGTTTTAAACTTGCAAAAACATAGAAAAACGCTGTTTCCAACTATTCAAACTGATAAATTCTTGTTTCTTTCGTGTGAAACGGCGATTTATGAGAAATGACGTTAAAATTGCTGTTTTAAACTTGCAAAAACATAGAAAAACGCTGTTTTAAACTATTCAAACTGATGAATTCAGGTTTCTTTCGTTCGAAACGGTGGATTTTTGTGAAATGACGATAAAATTGCTGTTTTAAACTTGCGAAAACATAGTAAAACGCTGTTTTGAACTATTCAAACTGACAAATTCATGTTTCTTTCGTGTGAAACGGCGATTTATGAGAAATGACTATAAAAATGCTGTTTTAAACTTGCAAAAACATAGAAAAACGCTGTTTTCAACTATTAAAACTGATAAATTCATGTTTCTTTCGTGTCAAACGGCGATTTATGAGAAATGACGATAAAATTGCTGTTTTAAACTTGCAAAAACATAGAAAAACGCTGTTTTCAACTATTCAAACTGATAAATTCATGTTTCTTTCGTGTGAAACGGCGATTTATGAGAAATGACGATAAAATTGCTGTTTTAAACTTGCAAAAACATAGTAAAACGCTGTTTTTAACTATTCAAACTGATAAATTCAGGTTTCTTTCGTTCGAAACGGTGGATTTTTGTGAAATCACAATAAAACTGTTGTTTTAAATTTGCAAAAACATAGAAAAACGCTGTTTTGAACTATTCAAACTGACAAATTCATGTTTCTTTCGTGTGAAACGGCGATTTATGAGAAATGACGATAAAATTGCTGTTTTAAACTTGCAAAAACATAGTAAAACGCTGTTTTGAACTATTCAAACTGACAAATTCATGTTTCTTTCTTGTGAAACGGCGATTTATGAGAAATGACGATAAAATTGCTGTTTTAAACTTGCAAAAACATAGAAAAACGCTGTTTTTAACTATTCAAACTGATAAATTCAGGTTTCTTTCGTTCGAAACGGTGGATTTTTGTGAAATCACGATAAAACTGCTGATTTAAACTTGCAAAAACAGAGAAAAACGCTGTTTTGAACTATTCAAACTAACAAATTCATGTTTCTTTCGTGTGAAACGGCGATTTATGAGAAATGACGATAAAATTGCTGTTTTAAACTTGCAAAAACATAGTAAAACGCTGTTTTGAACTATTTAAACTGACAAATTCATGTTTCTTTCGTGTGAAACGGCGATTTATGAGAAATGACGATAAAATTGCTGTTTTAAACTTGCAAAAACATAGTAAAACGCTGTTTTGAACTATTCAAACTGACAAATTCATGTTTCTTTCGTGTGAAACGGCGATTTATGAGAAATGACGATATAATTGCTGTTTTTAACTTGCAAAAACATAGAAAAACGCTGTTTTCAACTATTCAAACTGATAAATTCAGGTTTCTTTCGTTCGAAACGGTGGATTTTTGTGAAATCACTATAAAACTGCTGTTTTAAACTTGCAAAAACATAGAAAAACGCTGTTTCCAACTATTCAAACTGATAAATTCATGTTTCTTTCGTGTGAAACGGCGATTTATGAGAAATGACGATAAAATTGCTGTTTTAAACTTGCAAAAACATAGTAAAACGCTGTTTTGAACTATTCAAACTGACAAATTCATGTTTCTTTCGTGTGAAACGGCGATTTATGAGAAATGACTATAAAAATGCTGTTTTAAACTTGCAAAAACATAGAAAAACGCTGTTTTTAACTATTCAAACTGATAAATTCAGGTTTCTTTCGTTCGAAACGGTGGATTTTTGTGAAATCACAATAAAACTGTTGTTTTAAATTTGCAAAAACATAGAAAAACGCTGTTTTGAACTATTCAAACTGACAAATTCATGTTTCTTTCGTGTGAAACGGCGATTTATGAGAAATGACGATAAAATTGCTGTTTTAAACTTGCAAAACATAGTATAACGCTGTTTTTAACTATTCAAACTGATAAATTTAGGTTTCTTTCGTGCGAAACGGCGATTTATGAGAAATAACGATAAAATTGCTGTTTTAAACATGCAAAAACATAGAAAAACGCTGTTTTTAACTATTCAAACTGATAAATTCAGGTTTCTTTCGTTCGAAACGGTGGATTTTTGTGAAATCACGATAAAACTGCTGTTTTAAACTTGCAAAAACATAGAAAATCGCTGTTTTGAACTATTCAAACTGACAAATTCATGTTTCTTTCGTGTGAAACGGCGATTTATGAGAAATGACGATAAAATTGCTGTTTTAAACTTGCAAAAACATAGTAAAACGCTGTTTTGAACTATTCAAACTGACAAATTCATGTTTCTTTCGTGTGAAACGGCGATTTATGAGAAATGACTATAAAAATGCTGTTTTAAACTTGCAAAAACATAGAAAAACGCTGTTTTCAACTATTAAAACTGATAAATTCATGTTTCTTTCGTGTCAAACGGCGATTTATGAGAAATGACGATAAAATTGCTGTTTTAAACTTGCAAAAACATAGAAAAACGCTGTTTTCAACTATTCAAACTGATAAATTCATGTTTCTTTCGTGTGAAACGGCGATTTATGAGAAATGACGATAAAATTGCTGTTTTAAACTTGCAAAAACATAGTAAAACGCTGTTTTGAACTATTCAAACTGACAAATTCATGTTTTTTTCGTGTGAAACGGCGATTTATGAGAAATGACGATAAAATTGCTGTTTTAAACTTGCAAAAACATAGTAAAACGTTGTTTTGAACTATTCAAACTGACAAATTCATGTTTCTTTCGTGTGAAACGGCGATTTATGAGAAATGACGATAAAATTGCTGTTTTAAACTTGCAAAAACATAGAAAAACGCTGTTTTGAACTATTCAAACTGACAAATTCATGTTTCTTTCGTGTGAAACGGCGATTTATGAGAAATGACGATAAAATTGCTGTTTTAAACTTGCAAAAACATAGAAAAACGCTGTTTTCAACTATTCAAACTGATAAATTCAGGTTTCTTTCGTTCGAAACGGTGGATTTTTGTGAAATCACGATAAAACTGCTGTTTTAAACTTGCAAAAACATAGAAAAACGCTGTTTCCAACTATTCAAACTGATAAATTCATGTTTCTTTCGTGTGAAACGGCGATTTATGAGAAATGACGTTAAAATTGCTGTTTTAAACTTGCAAAAACATAGAAAAACGCTGTTTTTAACTATTCAAATATTCAGATTTCTTTCGTTCGAAACGGTGGATTTTTGTGAAATCACGATAAAACTGCTGCTTTAAACTTGCAAAAACATAGAAAAACGCTGTTTTGAACTATTCAAACTGACAAATTCATGTTTCTTTCGTGTGAAACGGCGATTTATGAGAAATGAGGATAAAATTGCTGTTTTAAACTTGCAAAAACATAGAAAAACGCTGTTTTGAACTATTCAAACTGACAAATTCATGTTTCTTTCGTGTGAAACGGCGATTTATGAGAAATGACGATAAAATTGCTGTTTTAAACTTGCAAAAACATAGAAAAACGCTGTTTTGAACTATACAAACTGACAAATTCATGTTTCTTTCGTGTGAAACGGCGATTTATGAGAAATGACGATAAAATTGCTGTTTTAAACTTGCAAAAACATAGAAAAACGCTGTTTTCAACTATTCAAACTGATAAATTCAGGTTTCTTTCGTTCGAAACGGTGGATTTTTGTGAAATCACGATAAAACTGCTGCTTTAAACTTGCAAAAACATAGAAAAACGCTGTTTTGAACTATTCAAACTGACAAATTCATGTTTCTTTCGTGTGAAACGGCGATTTATGAGAAATGACGATAAAATTGCTGTTTTAAACTTGCAAAAACATAGAAAAACGCTGTTTTGAATTATTCAAACTGACAAATTCATGTTTCTTTCGTGTGAAACGGCGATTTATGAGAAATGACGATAAAATTGCTGTTTTAAACTTGCAAAAACATAGAAAAACGCTGTTTTGAACTATACAAACTGACAAATTCATGTTTCTTTCGTGTGAAACGGCGATTTATGAGAAATGACGATAAAATTGCTGTTTTAAACTTGCAAAAACATAGAAAAACGCTGTTTTCAACTATTCAAACTGATAAATTCATGTTTCTTTCGTGTGAAACGGCGATTTATGAGAAATGACGATAAAATTGCTGTTTTAAACTTGCAAAAACATAGTAAAACGCTGTTTTGAACTATTCAAACTGACAAATTCATGTTTCTTTCGTGTGAAACGGCGATTTATGAGAAATGGCGATATAAATGCTGTTTTAAACTTGCAAAAACATAGAAAAACGCTGTTTTTAACTATTCAAACTGATAAATTCAGGTTTCTTTCGTTCGAAACGGTGGATTTTTGTGAAATCACAATAAAACTGTTGTTTTAAATTTGCAAAAACATAGAAAAACGCTGTTTTGAACTATTCAAACTGACAAATTCATGTTTCTTTCGTGTGAAACGGCGATTTATGAGAAATGACGATAAAATTGCTGTTTTAAACTTGCAAAAACATAGTAAAACGCTGTTTTGAACTATTCAAACTGACAAATTCATGTTTCTTTCTTGTGAAACGGCGATTTATGAGAAATGACGATAAAATTGCTGTTTTAAACTTGCAAAAACATAGAAAAACGCTGTTTTTAACTATTCAAACTGATAAATTCAGGTTTCTTTCGTTCGAAACGGTGGATTTTTGTGAAATCACGATAAAACTGCTGATTTAAACTTGCAAAAGCATAGAAAAACGCTGTTTTGAACTATTCAAACTAACAAATTCATGTTTCTTTCGTGTGAAACGGCGGATTTTTGTGAAATCACGATAAAACTGCTGTTTTAAACTTGCAAAAACATATAAAAACGCTGTTTTGAACTATTCAAACTGACAAATTCATGTTTCTTTCGTGTGAAACGGCGATTTATGAGAAATGACGATAAAATTGCTGTTTTAAACTTGCAAAAACATAGTAAAACGCTGTTTTGAACTATTCAAACTGACAAATTCATGTTTTTTTCGTGTGAAACGGCGATTTATGAGAAATGACGATAAAATTGCTGTTTTAAACTTGCAAAAACATAGAAAAACGCTGTTTTGAACTATTCAAACTGACAAATTCATGTTTCTTTCGTGTGAAACGGCGTTTTATGAGAAATGACGATAAAATTGCTGTTTTAAACTTGCAAAAACATAGAAAAACGCTGTTTTTAACTATTCAAACTGATAAATTCAGGTTTCTTTCGTGCGAAACGGCGATTTATGAGAAATGACGATAAAATTGCTGTTTTAAACTTGCAAAAACATAGTAAAACGCTGTTTTGAAATATTCAAACTGACAAATTCATGTTTCTTTCGTGTGAAACGGCGATTTATGAGAAATGACGATAAATTTGCTGTTTTAAACTTGCAAAAACATAGAAAAACGCTGTTTTCAACTATTCAAACTGTTAAATTCATGTTTCTTTTGTGTGATACGGCGATTTATGAGAAATGACGTTAAATTGCTGTTTTAAACTTGCAAAAACATAGAAAAACGCTGTTTTGAACTATTCAAACTGACAAATTCATGTTTCTTTCGTGTGAAACGGCGATTTATGAGAATGACGATAAAATTGCTGTTTTAAACTTGCAAAAACATAAAAAAACGCTGTTTTTAACTATTCAAACTGATAAATTCAGGTTTCTTTCGTTCGAAACGGTGGATTTTGTGAAATCACGATAAAACTGCTGTTTTAAACTTGCAAAAACATAGAAAAACGCTGTTTTCAACTATTCAAACTGATAAATTCATGTTTCTTTCGTGTGAAACGGCGATTTATGAGAAATGACGTTAAAATTGCTGTTTTAAACTTGCAAAAACATAGAAAAACGCTGTTTTTAACTATTCAAACTGATAAATTCAGGTTTCTTTCGTTCGAAACGGTGGATTTTTGTGAAATCACGATAAAACTGCTGTTTTAAACTTGCAAAAACATAGAAAAACGCTGTTTTGAACTATTCAAACTGACAAATTCATGTTTCTTTCGTGTGAAACGGCGATTTATGAGAAATGACGATAAAATTGCTGTTTTAAACTTGCAAAAACATAGAAAAACGCTGTTTTCAACTATTCAAACTGATAAATTCATGTTTCTTTCGTGTAAAACGGCGATTTATGAGAAATGACGATAAAATTGCTGTTTTAAACTTGCAAAAACATAGTAAAACGCTGTTTTGAACTATTCAAACTGACAAATTCATGTTTCTTTCGTGTGAAACGGCGATTTATGAGAA
>CAWWDY010000140.1:0-42942 GCA_963942605.1 Poecilus cupreus | reverse complement strand
TTTTAACCATGCATAAGCATACAAAACACGGTTTTTAAGTATTTTAACTGTCATATTCATGTATATGTCGTGTGTAATGGCTTATGTTTGCAAAATCAAGATAAAACAGCTATTTTCAGCTTGCAAAAACATACAAAATGCTGTTTTCAAGTATTTAAACTGTAATATTTATGTTTCTGTCGTGTATAATGGCTAATGTTGGTGAAATTAAGATAAAATTGCTGTTTTAAGCATGCAAAAGCATACAAAACACCGTTTTCAAGTATTTAAACTGTCATATTTATGTATATGTCGTGTGTAATGGCTTATGTTTGCAAAATCAAGATAAAATAACTGTTTTCAGCTTGAAAAAACGTACAAAATGCTGTTTTCAAGTATTTAAACTGTCATATTCATGTTTCTGTCGTGTATAATGGCTAATGTTGGTGAAATCAAGATAAAACTGCTGTTTTAATCATTCAAAAGCATACAAAACACCGTCTTCAATTACTTAAACTGTCATATTTATGTATATGTCGTGTGTAATGGCTTATGTTTACAAAATCAAGATAAAATAGCTGTTTTCAGCTTGCAAAAACATACAAAATGCTGTTTTCAAGTATTTTAACTGTCATATTCATGTTTCTGTCGTGTATAATGGCTAATGTTGGTGCAATCAAGATAAAATCAAAATAAATAGCTGTCTTCAGCTTGCAAAAACATACAAAATGCTGTTTTCAAGTATTTAATCTGTCATATTCATGTTTTTGTCGTGTATAATGGCTAATGTTGGTGAAATCAACATAAAACTGCTGTTTTAAGCATTCAAAAGCATACAAAAACACCGTCTTCAATTATTTAAACTGTCATATTCATGTATATGTCGTGTGTAATGGCTTATGTTTGCAAAATCAAGATAAAATAGCTATTTTCAGCTTGCAGAAACATACAAATTGCTGTTTTCAAGTATTTAAACATTCATATTCATGTATATGTCGTGTGTAATGGCTTATGTTTACAAAATCAAGACAAAACAGCTGTTTTCAGCTTGCAAAAACATACAAAATGCTGTTTTGAAGTATATAAACTGTAATATTCATGTTTCTGTCGTGTATAATGGCTATTGTTGGTGAAATCAAGATAAAATTGCTGTTTTAATCTTGAAAAAGCATACAAAACACCGTTTTCAAGTATTTAAACTGTCATATTCATGTATATGTCGTGTGTAATGGCTTATGTTTACAAAATCAAGATAAAATAGCTGTTCTCAGCTTGCAAAAACATACAAAATACTGTTTTCAAGTAATTAACTTGTCATATTTATGTTTCTGTCGTGTATAATGGATAATGTTGGTGAAATCAAGATAAAATAGCTGTTTTCAGCTTGCAAAAACATACAAAATGCTGTTTTCAAGTATTTAAACTGTCATATTCATGTTTCTGTCCTCTATAATGGCTAATGTTGGTAAATTCAAGATAAAACTGCTGTTTTAAGCATTCAAAAGCATACAAAACACCGTTTTCAAGTATTTAAACTGTCATATTCATGTATATGTTGTGTGTAATGGCTTATGTTTGCAAAATCAGGATAAAATAGCTGTTCTCATCTTGCAAAAACATACAAAATGCTGTTTTCAAGTATTTAAACTGTCATATTCATGTTTCTGTCGTGTATAATGGCTAACGTTGGAGAAATCAAGATAAAACTGCTGTTTTAAGCATTTAAAAGCATACAAAACACGGTTTTCTGTATTTAAACTGCCATATTCATGTATATGTCGTGTGTAGAGGCTAATGTTTGCAAAATAAAGATAAAATAGCTGCTCTCAGCTTGCAAAAACATACGAAATGCTGTTTTCAAGTATTTAAACTGTCATATTCATGTTTCTGTCCTGTATAACGGCTAATGTTGGAGAAATCAAGATAAAATTGCTGTTTTAACCATGCATAAGCATACAAAACACGGTTTTTAAGTATTTTAACTGTCATATTCATGTATATGTCGTGTGTAATGGCTTATGTTTGCAAAATCAAGATAAAACAGCTATTTTCAGCTTGCAAAAACATACAAAATGCTGTTTTCAAGTATTTAAACTGTAATATTTATGTTTCTGTCGTGTATAATGGCTAATGTTGGTGAAATTAAGATAAAATTGCTGTTTTAAGCATGCAAAAGCATACAAAACACCGTTTTCAAGTATTTAAACTGTCATATTTATGTATATGTCGTGTGTAATGGCTTATGTTTGCAAAATCAAGATAAAATAACTGTTTTCAGCTTGAAAAAACGTACAAAATGCTGTTTTCAAGTATTTAAACTGTCATATTCATGTTTCTGTCGTGTATAATGGCTAATGTTGGTGAAATCAAGATAAAACAGCTGTTTTAAGCATTCAAAAGCATACAAAACACCGTCTTCAATTATTTAAACTGTCAGCTTGCAAAAACATACAAAATGCTGTGTTCAAGTATTTAAACTGTCATATTCATGTTTCTGTCGTGTATAATGGCTAATGTTGGTGAAATCAAAATTATATCAAGATAAAATAGCTGTTTTCAGGTTGCAAAAACATACAAAATGCTGCTTTCAAGTATTTAATCTGTCATATTCATGTTTTTGTCGTGTATAATGGCTAATGTTGGTGAAATCAAGATAAAACTGCTGTTTTAAGAATTCAAAAGCATACAAAACACCGTTTTTAAGTGTTTAAACTGTCATATTCATGTATATGTCGTGTGTAATAGCTTGTGTTTGCAAAATCAAGTTAAAATAGCTGTTTTCAGCTTGCAAAAACATAAAAAAATGCTGTTTTCAAGTATTTAAACTGTCATATTCATGTTTCTGTCGTGTATAATGACTAATGTTGATAAAATCAAGATAAAACTGCTGTTTTAAGCATTCAAAAGCATACAAAACACCGTTTTCAAGTATTTAAACTGTCATATTCATGTATATGTCGTGTGTTATGGCTTATGTTTGCAAAATCAATATAAAATAGCTGTTCTCAGCTTGCAAAAACATACAAAATGCTGTTTTCAAGTATTTAAACTGTCATATTTATGTTTCTGTCGTGTATAATGGATAATGTTGGTGAAATCAAGATAAAATAGCTGTTTTCAGCTTGCAAAAACATACAAAATGCTGTTTTCAAGTACTTTTACTGTCATATTCATGTTTTTGTCGTGTATAATGGCTAACGTTGGTGAAATCAATATAAAATTGCTGTTTTAAGCATGTAAAAGCATACAAAACACCGTTTTCAAGTATTTAATTTGTCATATTCATGTATATGTCGTGTGTAATGACTTATGTTTGCAAAATCAAGATTAAATAGCTATTTCTGCTTGCAAAAACATACAAAATGCTGTTTTCAAGTATTTAAACTGTCATATTCATGTTTCTGTAGTGTATAATGGCTAATGTTGGTGAAATCAAGATAAAATTGCTGTTTTAAGCATGCAAAAGCATACAAAACACCGTTTTCAAGTATTAAAACTGTCATATTCATGTATATGTCGAAATTAATGGCTTATGTTTGCAAAATCAAGATAAAATAGCTGTTTTTAGCTTGCAAAAACATACAAATTGCTGTTTTCAAGTATTTAAACTGTCATATATATTATGTCAAAATATATTATTGTAAAGTCTCAGCTGTTAGACGTGTTTTGTACTGTGAGTGAATATTGCGATTTTTTTCTGGGTTATCATTCAGTTTTGTTTAATATTTTTATACCAGCATATTCGCAATTACGTGGTCATCTTATTTACTGTGGTCTACACCCTTCAAAAGTTTAGTGTACATACAGATGACTGTGTTCGTTACAATTTCAATCTTTAATATCAGTGAATCTACAGTGAGCATGTTTAAACAAATTAAGTGGCTGTGTCCTGGTGTGTAAATCTGTGGTCTTCATCAAGCCGAACAAATATTAAACAGCTGATTTTTGAACATGCAACCACTCCCTGCTGATTGCACTATTTGCAAGAAAACTGTTACAGATAAAGCTCTAATTACATGCGATACCTGTAAGGGTGCTGTTCATTCGGTCTGTTCTGGTCTCACTCGTAATGAAATACTATGTCTCAACTCACAGAGACGTACAATTTTATTTTTATGTCCAACGTGTAAATCTGCTGATCAATTAAACATTATTCTTCAATTACAACGTACAATCAATGATCTACAAAGTGAACTTACACAATTAAAAAACCATGTGGCTCAAGTAACTTCCACTTTTGACGGAAATAATTTACAGCCTAGTCTACAACAATCCGCTTCTTTTAGTGAAAGTAATGAATTAATTATTAATGAAATACAAGAACGTCAACTTCGCTCCAAAAATATTATGTTTTATAATGTTCCTGAGAGCTTGTCACCTGATAATACTACGCAACGGACAGATGATTTAAATCAAGTATCCAAAATCTTTACTGAGACTGCTAACATAGCAACTGACAACATACGAATTTATCGTTTAGGACGTCACACTAATCAAGACAAACCTCGTCCTATTAAAGTGATCTGCAGCAGTAAGCACGATGTAATTGCAATTTTAAGAGCAAAAACCAAAATAACCAACGATAAAATCAAAGTCAGTTCGGATCGCACACCTATGCAAAGGGAATACTATTATAATGTCAAAACTACACTAGATAATAGGGTGAAAAATGGCGAGACAAATATTACTATAAAATATATTAAGGGCGTTCCTACTATTGTTGAGAAAGCAGCTTCCAGAACCGACGGTCAAAAAAACATGTAAACCCAACAGGCAATAAAACACCGTTCTCAGTTTACTATCAAAATGCTCGAGGTATTAACTCTAAATTAAATAATGTGTATCTAAACCTACTCAGTAGCGACTATGACATTGTTGCAATAACGGAAACATGGCTTACTGACAGTGTTCATAATCTTGAGTTCTCAGACAGTTCTTTCACTATTTACCGTGCTGATCGCAACTTCCAAGCCTGTGGTGTGTCGCGTGGTGGTGGTGCAATGCTAGCAATCAACAACAAGTTTAATTCATCTCTCGTTTCGTTCAGTGACGTTAAACAGTTTATTCCTCCAAAATTAGACATTGTTGGCGCAAAAATTAACCTTCATTCTAGTTATTTCTACATCTTTTGTATTTACATTCCTCCAAATTTATCGTGTAACTACTATTATTCTTTATTTGATTTTTTTGATTCACTCACGTATTTATACGATAAGAATTTGATCATTGTAGGTGATTTTAATATGCCTGATTATAACTCTGTTTGTAAATCATCTACAGTTAAGGGTTTTGATAACTTTTTGTCATTCTTTAACTTAATTCAAATTAATTCTGTTACAAATCAAAATAGTAGGTTACTTGACCTCGTTGTTACAAATTTAAATGCTACAGTGTCACATGCTGATAATCTTATTGTAAATGAAGATTTAGATCATCCGGCATTAATTATTAATATTATGTTCAATTCTTCATGTACTGATACTAAATTTTTTGGCAATACTTGTATAAAAACTTATAATTTTAAAAAAGCAAACTATGTTAAACTATATTCCCTTATAAATAGTTTCGATTGGAATCAAATTTGTATATTTACTAATGTGGATGATGCATGTAATTTTATGTATATGATCTTATATTCGTTTTTTGACGAATGTGTACCTTTAAAATCATTTAGCAAACAAACATATCCTAAATGGTATACCAAAGATATAATTGATGATATTAAGAAAAAAGCTTACTTCTTAAAATTATCCCGACGTAACGTCTCCAATAGTTCTTTCTATTTTAATAAATACAAACAATTGCGAGCAAAGATTAAAACTGATATTCGACATTCATATGATTCCTTTATTAAAGATTCCGAAGTGTCTCTAAAATCGGATCCTTCTAAATTTTGGAATTTCATTAATAACTTGAAATCTAAATCATCTATACCATCTACTATGAGTTTCGGCAATAAAACCATGACCAACGCTAATGAAATAGTTAACGCTTTCGCCACCTATTTTAAGAGTGTTTATCAGACTCCTACCGAAGGCCCTTATCCTAATACAAGTATTCAAACCAATGATAACTTTATTTTAAATGAAATTTCAGTTGAGGAAGTAATTTCAGCCGCTCGTAAACTTAAACCAACTTACACATCTGGTACTGATCTAATACCTAGTTTTATCGTTAAAGATTGTGCTGATTCTATTTCTTTAGGACTCGTCCATATTTTCAATTTGAGTTTAAAACTTCATACATTTCCTTATTTGTGGGAGAGTGCTAGAATTGTTCCTGTTTTTAAAACAGGAAATGAAAACAATATTGAAAATTACCGCCCCATAGCCTTATTATGCAATTTTAGCAAAATATTTGAAAATATTTTATACAATTTTATTTATGCAAAATTTCAGCCATACATTTCTCAATGTCAGCACGGATTTGTAAGAGGCAGGTCCACTACTACAAATTTATGTAATTTTAGTCAGTTTACGTCAGAAGTTATTGATAATTCAGGTCAAGTCGATGTGGTATATACAGATTTTTCCAAAGCGTTTGATCGTATCGATCATAAAATAATTCTCCATAAATTTCAATTGTACGGCTTCTCCTCATCCTTAACTTCATTAATAGCTTCATATCTTTCAAATCGAACGCTTTTCGTGCAATATATGGGTCATAATTCTTCTTCATTTATTGCAGATTCCGGAGTGCCCCAGGGCTCAAATCTGGGCCCTTTATTATTTTTAATTTTCATTAATGATATCTCGGCTGTTATCAATAACAAGAACTTGCTATTTGCGGATGATTTGAAATTATATTGCTCTATTAAAAGTATTAATGATTGCATTTCACTACAAGAAGATCTAAATAACTTAAATATCTGGTGTAACGATAATAAAATTTCTTTAAATATTACTAAATGCAAATCTATGACTTTTACTAGAAAACACTATCCAATAAATCACACATACACACTATCTGGTTTAATCCTAGAAAAACTAAACACATGTGTTGATCTCGGTGTTACATTCGATCCAAAATTTAGATTTCATTTTCAGATTGATAAAGTTACTTCCTCATCACACAAGATGTTAGGTTTCATTATTAGAAACACTCGTTCATTCAGAGACATTAATGCAATCTTTGCTCTTTACTTTTCATTGGTTAGATCAAAATTGGAATATTGCGCCATTATCTGGGATCCTTATTATAACTCTTATACACAGCAAATCGAACATGTTCAACGAAAATTTTTAAAATTTATTTATTACAAAGTCGAAGGACACTATCCTGTACAAAATTTTTCTCACGATGTACTTCTGGACATGTTTAATTTCACTAGCCTATCTGATAGAAGGAAAACTGCTTGTTTAATTTATTTGTATAAATTAATTAACAATATGGTGGATGATGCTGAAACTCTTAGTCGTATTGGATTTCATGTTGCTTCTTTTAATACTCGAAATCGTCTCACATTTTATTTACCTACACCTCGAACTAATATTACACATTCGGATCCATTATTTTCTATGTGCAATCTTTATAATCTAGTTCAAAGTAATGTTGATATTTTTAGTAATTCACTTCCAGTTTTTAAAAGAGGAGTTAGTGATTTTCTGAAAGATTGAGTTTTTTTTTTGAGCTTTTCTTGCTTATTGTTTTTCTAACACATTTTTTCATAAGAAATTTTCACTGTTTTTGCTTTTTTTCTTTATATTATCAGTTATTAATATTTTCAGATTTAATGTTATTTGCAGTTGTCTGCTTCCGAGATGTATATACTTATATTAAGTTGAGCTTATACTAATCTTTTTACTAATCCTGTAATTGGGCTTTTTGCCTGTTGGGTTATTATTACATAAATAAATAAATAAATAAATAAATATTCATGTTTCTGTCGTGTATAATGGCTAATGTTGGTGAAATCAAGATAAAACTGCTGTTTTAAGCATTCAAAAGCATACTAAACACCGTTTTCAAGTATTTAAACTGTCATATTCATGAATATGTCGTGTGTAATGGCTTATGTTTGCAAAAACAAGATAAAATTGCTATTCTCAGCTTGCAAAAACATACAAAATGCTGTTTTAAAATATTTAAACTGTCATATTCAAGTTTCTGTCGTGTATAATGGCTAATGTTGGTGAAATAAAGATAAAATTGCTGTTTTAAGCATGCAAAAGCAAACAAAACATGGTTTTCAAGTATTTAAACTGTCATATTCATGTATATGTCGTGTGTAATGGCTTATGTTTGCAAACTCAAGATAAAATAGCTGTTCTCAGCTTGCAAAAACATACAAAATGCTGTTTTTAAGTATTTAAACTGTCATATTCATGTTTCTGTCGTGTATAAAGGCTAATGTTGGTGAAATCAAGATAAAATTGCTGTTTTAAGCATGTAAAAGCATACAAAACACGGTTTTCAAGTATTTAAACTGTCATATTCATGTATATATCGTGTGTATTGGCTTATGTTTGCAAAATCAAGATAAAATAGATGTTTTCAGCTTGCAAAAACATACAAAATGCTGTTTTCAAGTATTTAAACAGTCATATTCATGTATATGTCGTGTGTAATGGTTTATGTTTGCAAAATCAAGACAAAACAGCTGTTTTCAGCTTGCAAAAACATACAAAATGCTGTTTTCAAGTATTTAAACTGTCATATTCATGTTTCTGCCGTGTATAATGACTAATGTTGGTAAAATCAAGTTAAAACTGCTGTTTTAAGCATTCAAAAGCATACAAAACACCGTTTTCAAGTATTTAAACTGTCATATTCATGTATATGTCGTGTGTAATGGCTTATCTTTGCAAAATCAAAATAAAATAGCTGTTCTCAGCTTGCAAAAACATACAAAATGCTGTTTTCAAGTATTTAAACTGTCATATTTATGTTTCTGCCGTGTATAATGGATAATGTTGGTGAAATCAAGATAAAATCAAGATAAAATAGCTGTTTTCAGCTTGCAAAAACATACAAAATGCTGTTTTCAAGTATTTAAACTGTCATATTCATGTTTCTGCCGTGTATAATGACTAATGTTGGTAAAATCAAGATAAAACTGCTGTTTTAAGCATTCAAAAGCATACAAAACACCGTTTTCAAGTATTTAAATTGTCATATTCATGTATATGTCGTTAGTAATGGCTTATCTTTGCAAAATCAAAATAAAATAGCAGTTCTAAGCATGCAAAAACATACAAAATGCTGTTTTCAAGTATTTTAACTGTCATATTCATGTTTCTGTCGTGTATAATGGCTAATGTTGGTGAAATCAAGATAAAACTGCTGTTTTAAGCATTCAAAAGCATACAAAACACCGTTTTTAAGTATTTAAACTGTCATATTCATGTATATGTCGTGTGTAATGGCTTATGTTTGCAAAATCAAGATAAAATAGCTGCTCTCAG
The DNA here is from genome assembly GCA_963942605.1 of Poecilus cupreus. Taxonomy (NCBI): domain Eukaryota; kingdom Metazoa; phylum Arthropoda; class Insecta; order Coleoptera; family Carabidae; genus Poecilus; species Poecilus cupreus. Next base: position 33,559 of record CAWWDY010000140.1, on the reverse strand, counting down.
CTTGCAAAAACATACAAAATGCTGTTTTCAAGTATTTAAACTGTCATATTCATGTTTCTGTCGTGTATAATGGCTAACGTTGGTGTAATCAATATAAAATTGCTATTTTAAGCATGTAAAAGCATACAAAACACCGTTTTCAAGTATTTAAACTGTCATATTCATGTATATGTCGTGTGTAATGGCTTATGTTTGCAAAATAAAGATAAAATAGCTGTTTTCAGCTTGCAAAAACATACAAAATGCTGTTTTCAAGTATTTTAACTGTCATATTCATGTTTCTGTCGTGTATAATGGCTAATGTTGGTGAAATCAAGATAAAATCAAGACAAAACAGCTGTTTTCAGCTTGCAAAAACATACAAAATGCTGCTCTCTAGTATTTAAACTGTAATATTCATGTTTCTGTCGTGTATAATGGCTAATGTTGGTGAAATCAAGATAAAATTGCTGTTTTAAGCATGCAAAAGCATACAAAACACCGTTTTCAAGTATTTAAACTGTCATATTCATGTATATGTCGTGTGTAATGGCTTATGTTTGCAAAATCAATATAAAATAGCTGTTCTCAGCTTGCAAAAACATACAAAATGCTGTTTTCAAGTATTTAAACTGTCATATTTATGTTTCTGTCGTGTATAATGGATAATGTTGGTGAAATCAAGATAAAATAGCTGTTTTCAGCTTGCAAAAACATACAAAATGCTGTTTTCAAGTACTTAAACTGTCATATTAATGTTTCTGTCGTGTATAATGGCTAACGTTGGTGAAATCAATATAAAATTGCTGTTTTAAGCATGTAAAAGCATACAAACACCGTTTTCAAGTATTTAAACTGTCATATTCATGTATATGTCGTGTGTAATGACTTATGTTTGCAAAATCAAGATAAAATAGCTGTTTTCTGCTTGCAAAAACATACAAAATGCTGTTTTCAAGTATTTAAACTGTCATATTCATGTTTCTGCCGTGTATAATGACTAATGTTGGTAAAATCAAGATGAAACTGCTGTTTTAAGCATTCAAAAGCATACAAAACACCGTTTTCAAGTATTTAAACTGTCATATTCATGTATATGTCGTGTGTAATGGCTTATCTTTGCAAAATCAAAATAAAATAGCTGTTCTCAGCTTGCAAAAACATACAAAATGCTGTTTTCAAGTATTTAAACTGTCATATTTATGTTTCTGTCGTGTATAATGGATAATGTTGGTGAAATCAAGATAAAATCAAGATAAAATAGCTGTTTTCAGCTTGCAAAAACATACAAAATGCTGTTTTCAAGTATTTAAACTGTCATATTCATGTTTCTACCGTGTATAATGACTAATGTTGGTAAAATCAACATAAAACTGCTGTTTTAAGCATTCAAAAGCATACAAAACACCGTTTTCAAGTATTAAATCTGTCATATTCATGTATATGTCGTGTGTAATGGCTTATGTTTGCAAAATAAAGATAAAATAGCTGTTTACAGCTTGCAAAAACATACAAATTGCTGTTTTCAAGTATTTTAACTGTCATATTCATGTTTCTGTCGTGTATAATGGCTAATGTTGGTGAAATCAACATAAAACTGCTGTTTTAAGCATTCAAAAGCATACAAAACACCGTTTTCAAGTATTTAAACTGTCATATTCATGTATATGTCGTGTGTAATGACTTATGTTTGCAAAATCAAGACAAAATAGCTGTTTTCTGCTTGCAAAAACATACAAAATGCTGTTTTCAAGTATTTAAACTGTCATATTCATGTTTCTGCCGTGTATAATGACTAATGTTGGTAAAATCAATATAAAACTGCTGTTTTAAGCATTCAAAAGCATACAAAACACCGTTTTCAAGTATTTAAACTGTCATATTTATGTATATGTCGTGTGTAATGGCTTATCTTTGCAAAATCAAAATAAAATAGCTGTTCTTAGCTTGCAAAAACATACAAAATGCTGTTTTCAAGTATTTAAACTGTCATATTTATGTTTCTGCCGTGTATAATGGATAATGTTGGTGAAATCAAGATAAAATCAAGATAAAATAGCTGTTTTCAGCTTGCAAAAACATACAAAATGCTGTTTTCAAGTATTTAAACTGTCATATTCATGTTTCTGCCGTGTATAATGACTAATGTTGGTAAAATCAAGATAAAACTGCTGTTTTAAGCATTCAAAAGCATACAAAACACCGTTTTCAAGTATTTAAATTGTCATATTCATGTATATGTCGTTAGTAATGGCTTATCTTTGCAAAATCAAAATAAAATAGCTGTTCTCAGCATGCAAAAACATACAAAATGCTGTTTTCAAGTATTTAAACTGTCATATTTATGTTCCTGTCGTGTATAATGGATAATGTTTGTGAAATCAAGATAAAATAGCTGTTTTCAGCTTGCAAAACATACAAAATGCTGTTTTCAAGTATTTAAACTGTCATATTCATGTATATGTCGTGTGTAATGGCTTATGTTTGCAAAATCAAGATAAAATAGCTGCTCTCAGCTTGCAAAAACATACAAAATGCTGTTTTCAAGTATTTAAACTGTCATATTTATGTCCCTGTCGTGTATAATGGATTATGTTTGTGAAATTAAGATAAAATCAAGATAAAATAGCTGTTTTCAGCTTGCAAAAACATACAAAATGCTGTTTTCAAGTATTTAAACTGTCATATTCATGTTTCTGCCGTGTATAATGACTAATGTTGGTGTAATCAATATAAAATTGCTATTTTAAGCATGTAAAAGCATACAAAACACCGTTTTCAAGTATTTAAACTGTCATATTCATGTATATGTTGTGTGTAATGGCTTATGTTTGCAAAATAAAGATAAAATAGCTGTTTTCAGCTTGCAAAAACATACAAAATGCTGTTTTCAAGTATTTTAACTGTCATATTCATGTTTCTGTCGTGTATAATGGCTAATGTTGGTGAAATCAAGATAAAATCAAGACAAAACAGCTGTTTTCAGCTTGCAAAAACATACAAAATGCTGCTCTCTAGTATTTAAACTGTAATATTTATGTTTCTGTCGTGTATAATGGCTATTGTTGGTGAAATCAAGATAAAATTGCTGTTTTAAGCATGCAAAAGCATACAAAACACCGTTTTCAAGTATTTAAACTGTCATATTCATGTATATGTCGTGTGTAATGGCTTATGTTTGCAAAATCAATATAAAATAGCTGTTCTCAGCTTGCAAAAACATACAAAATGCTGTTTTCAAGTATTTAAACTGTCATATTTATGTTTCTGTCGTGTATAATGGATAATGTTGGTGAAATCAAGATAAAATAGCTGTTTTCAGCTTGCAAAAACATACAAAATGCTGTTTTCAAGTACTTAAACTGTCATATTAATGTTTCTGTCGTGTATAATGGCTAACGTTGGTGAAATCAATATAAAATTGCTGTTTTAAGCATGTAAAAGCATACAAACACCGTTTTCAAGTATTTAAACTGTCATATTCATGTATATGTCGTGTGTAATGACTTATGTTTGCAAAATCAAGATAAAATAGCTGTTTTCTGCTTGCAAAAACATACAAAATGCTGTTTTCAAGTATTTAAACTGTCATATTCATGTTTCTGCCGTGTATAATGACTAATGTTGGTAAAATCAAGATAAAACTGCTGTTTTAAGCATTCAAAAGCATACAAAACACCGTTTTCAAGTATTTAAACTGTCATATTCATGTATATGTCGTGTGTAATGGCTTATCTTTGCAAAATCAAAATAAAATAGCTGTTCTCAGCTTGCAAAAACATACAAAATGCTGTTTTCAAGTATTTAAACTGTCATATTTATGTTTCTGTCGTGTATAATGGATAACGTTGGTGAAATCAAGATAAAATTGCTGTTTTCAGCTTGCAAAAACATACAAAATGCTGTTTTCAAGTATTTAAACTGTCATATTCATGTTTCTGCCGTGTATAATGACTAATGTTGGTAAAATCAAGATAAAACTGCTGTTTTAAGCATTCAAAAGCATACAAAACACCGTTTTCAAGTATTTAAATTGTCATATTCATGTATATGTCGTTAGTAATGGCTTATCTTTGCAAAATCAAAATAAAATAGCTGTTCTAAGCATGCAAAAACATACAAAATGCTGTTTTCAAGTATTTTAACTGTCACATTCATGTTTCTGTCGTGTATAATGGCTAATGTTGGTGAAATCAAGATAAAACTGCTGTTTTAAGCATTCAAAAGCATACAAAACACCGTTTTCAAGTATTTAAACTGTCATATTCATGTATATGTCGTGTGTAATGGCTTATGTTTGCAAAATCAAGATAAAATAGCTGCTCTCAGCTTGCAAAAACATACAAAATGCTGTTTTCAAGTATTTAAACTGTCATATTTATGTTCCTGTCGTGTATATTGGATAATGTTTGTGAAATCAAGATAAAATCAAGATAAAATAGCTGTTTTCAGCTTGCAAAAACATACAAAATGCTGTTTTCAAGTATTTAAACTGTCATATTCATGTTTCTGTCGTGTATAATGGCTAACGTTGGTGTAATCAATATAAAATTGCTATTTTAAGCATGTAAAAGCATACAAAACACCGTTTTCAAGTATTTAAACTGTCATATTCATGTATATGTCGTGTGTAATGGCTTATGTTTGCAAAATAAAGATAAAATAGCTGTTTTCAGCTTGCAAAAACATACAAAATGCTGTTTTCAAGTATTTTAACTGTCATATTCATGTTTCTGTCGTGTATAATGGCTAATGTTGGTGAAATCAAGATAAAATCAAGATAAATTAGCTGTTTTCAGCTTGCAAAAACATACAAAATGCTGTTTTCAAGTATTTAATCTGTCATATTCAAGTTTTTGTAGTGTATAATGGCTAATGTTGGTGAAATCAACATAAAACTGCTGTTTTAAGCATTCAAAAGCATACAAAACACCGTTTTCAAGTATTTAAATTGTCATATTCATGTATATGTCGTTAGTAATGGCTTATCTTTGCAAAATCAAAATAAAATAGCTGTTCTCAGCATGCAAAAACATACAAAATGCTGTTTTCAAGTATTTTAACTGTCATATTCATGTTTCTGTCGTGTATAATGGCTAATGTTGGTGAAATCAAGATAAAACTGCTGTTTTAAGCATTCAAAAGCATACAAAACACCGTTTTCAAGTATTTAAACTGTCATATTCATGTATATGTCGTGTGTAATGGCTTATGTTTGCAAAATCAAGATAAAATAGCTGCTCTCAGCTTGCAAAAACATACAAAATGCTGTTTTCAAGTATTTAAACTGTCATATTTATGTTCCTGTCGTGTATAATGGATAATGTTTGTGAAATCAAGATAAAATCAAGATAAAATCAAGATGAAATAGCTGTTTTCAGCTTGCAAAACATACAAAATGCTGTTTTCAAGTATTTAAACTGTCATATTCATGTTTCTGTCGTGTATAATGGCTAACGTTGGTGTAATCAATATAAAATTGCTATTTTAAGCATGTAATAGCATACAAAACACCGTTTTCAAGTATTTAAACTGTCATATTCATGTATATGTCGTGTTTAATGGCTTATGTTTGCAAAATAAAGATAAAATAGCTGTTTTCTGCTTGCAAAAACATACAAAATGCTGTTTTCAAGTATTTAAACTGTCATATTCATGTTTCTGCCGTGTATAATGACTAATGTTGGTAAAATCAAGATAAAACTGCTGTTTTAAGCATTTAAAAGCATACAAAACACCGTTTTCAAGTATTTAAACTGTCATATTCATGTATATGTCGTGTGTAATGGCTTATCTTTGCAAAATCAAAATAAAATAGCTGTTCTCAGCTTGCAAAAACATACAAAATGCTGTTTTCAAGTATTTAAACTGTCATATTTATGTTTCTGTCGTGTATAATGGATAACGTTGGTGAAATCAAGATAAAATCAAGATAAAATAGCTGTTTTCAGCTTGCAAAAACATACAAAATGCTGTTTTCAAGTATTTAAACTGTCATATTCATGTTTCTGCCGTGTATAATGACTAATGTTGGTAAAATCAAGATAAAACTGCTGTTTTAAGCATTCAAAAGCATACAAAACACCGTTTTCAAGTATTTAAATTGTCATATTCATGTATATGTCGTTAGTAATGGCTTATCTTTGCAAAATCAAAATAAAATAGCTGTTCTAAGCATGCAAAAACATACAAAATGCTGTTTTCAAGTATTTTAACTGTCACATTCATGTTTCTGTCGTGTATAATGGCTAATGTTGGTGAAATCAAGATAAAACTGCTGTTTTAAGCATTCAAAAGCATACAAAACACCGTTTTCAAGTATTTAAACTGTCATATTCATGTATATGTCGTGTGTAATGGCTTATGTTTGCAAAATCAAGATAAAATAGCTGCTCTCAGCTTGCAAAAACATACAAAATGCTGTTTTCAAGTATTTAAACTGTCATATTTATGTTCCTGTCGTGTATATTGGATAATGTTTGTGAAATCAAGATAAAATCAAGATAAAATAGCTGTTTTCAGCTTGCAAAAACATACAAAATGCTGTTTTCAAGTATTTAAACTGTCATATTCATGTTTCTGTCGTGTATAATGGCTAACGTTGGTGTAATCAATATAAAATTGCTATTTTAAGCATGTAAAAGCATACAAAACACCGTTTTCAAGTATTTAAACTGTCATATTCATGTATATGTCGTGTGTAATGGCTTATGTTTGCAAAATAAAGATAAAATAGCTGTTTTCAGCTTGCAAAAACATACAAAATGCTGTTTTCAAGTATTTTAACTGTCATATTCATGTTTCTGTCGTGTATAATGGCTAATGTTGGTGAAATCAAGATAAAATCAAGATAAATTAGCTGTTTTCAGCTTGCAAAAACATACAAAATGCTGTTTTCAAGTATTTAATCTGTCATATTCAAGTTTTTGTAGTGTATAATGGCTAATGTTGGTGAAATCAACATAAAACTGCTGTTTTAAGCATTCAAAAGCATACAAAACACCGTTTTCAAGTATTTAAACTGTCATATTCATGTATATGTCATGTGTATTGGCTTATGTTTGCAAAACCAAGATAAAATAACTGTTTTCAGCTTGCAAAAACATACAAAATGCTGTTTTCAAGTATTTAATCTGTCATATTCATGTTTCCGCCGTGTATAATGACTAATGTTGGTAAAATCAAGATAAAACTGCTGTTTTAAGCATTCAAAAGCATACAAAACACCGTTTTCAAGTATTTAAACTGTCATATTCATGTATATGTCGTGTGTAATGGCTTATCTTTGCAAAATAAAAATAAAATAGCTGTTTTAAGCTTGCAAAAACATACAAAATGCTGTTTTCAAGTATTTAAACTGTCATATTTATGTTTCTGTCGTGTATAATGGATACTGTTGGTGAAATCAAGATAAAATCAAGATAAAATAGCTGTTTTCAGCTTGCAAAAACATACAAAATGCTGTTTTCAAGTATTTAAACTGTCATATTCATGTTTCTGCCGTGTATAATGACTAATGTTGGTAAAATCAAGATAAAACTGCTGTTTTAAGCATTCAAAAGCATACAAAACACCGTTTTCAAGTATTTAAATTGTCATATTCATGTATATGTCGTTAGTAATGGCTTATCTTTGCAAAATCAAAATAAAATAGCAGTTCTAAGCATGCAAAAACATACAAAATGCTGTTTTCAAGTATTTTAACTGTCATATTCATGTTTCTGTCGTGTATAATGGCTAATGTTGGTGAAATCAAGATAAAACTGCTGTTTTAAGCATTCAAAAGCATACAAAACACCGTTTTCAAGTATTTAAACTGTCATATTCATGTATATGTCGTGTGTAATGGCTTATGTTTGCAAAATCAAGATAAAATAGCTGCTCTCAGCTTGCAAAAACATACAAAATGCTGTTTTCAAGTATTTAAACTGTTATATTTATGTCCCTGTCGTGTATAATGGATTATGTTTGTGAAATTAAGATAAAATCAAGATAAAATAGCTGTTTTCAGCTTGCAAAAACATACAAAATGCTGTTTTCAAGTATTTAAACTGTCATATTCATGTTTCTGTCGTGTATAATGGCTAACGTTGGTTTAATCAATATAAAATTGCTATTTTAAGCATGTAAAAGCATACAAAACACCGTTTTCAAGTATTTAAACTGTCATATTCATGTATATGTTGTGTGTAATGGCTTATGTTTGCAAAATAAAGATAAAATAGCTGTTTTCAGCTTGCAAAAACAAATACTAACATAAAATATAAAATACTAAAATACTAGCGTCCCTGTTCGGGCGCCAATATGTGAAAGAACAATTATTTTGTGAAAGTAAAATGCCAATATTGTGACATGTGTGAAAAACAGCAGGTAAGTATTTAAATTTTTGGTAGATTTAAAATGCCCGCCGATAAAAATTATGTCTGGGGAGATTTGAATTTGCCAACGGATGATTTCTCAGTGATAGAACAAAACTAAACTTCACTGACAGCTGATTATGTAGATTCTTCGGGCGCCATTTGTAACTAATCTGAGCGAATGTAAAATCAACTATCCTGACTAGGTCCGGTCTCTCCGTAAATGAGTTTTTAGTGAAATAAAGACATTTGTTCTAATAATAGTAAATAAAATTAATTATTATTGTTCAAAAAGGTAAGTTACAATTTTAAGGTTAGCTTAAATTTATTTGAACATTTTGCAGTGAATCTGAAATATGGTGAGGATGTAAGGAAATACCTTGGATATGTGGAGGAGATTCACCTGACAGTGCAAGTCTAGATGAATCGCAAATATGTGTAGGTGACTTGATTTGTTTCTTTGGGTAAAAAACTTTCACAATTCGTCCGACAGTGCAAGTCTAGACGAATATGTTCTGGAGAAAAAAGATGATATAAAAACTGACAGGCAAGTCGAGCTCTTGAATCAGGTGAACACTACAATTTCAGCATTCGACAGATTTGAGAAAAATATTATTTAATAACTGACGGACAAGTCGAGTTATTAATTATTGAACCCTGGTCTTTCGACACTTGACATTAACTGACAAACAAGTCGAGTTAATATGGCCTTTCAACATTAGACAGAAGACATTTTATTTGTACCTTTCATGTCGAGTTATTAATTCGGCATTGGTAAGTGTACTCGAGAGGTAATTAAAGACAGCGCGAGCCATCTGTTGGGAAACGGCCGCATTTTGGAAGTTCGACCTTTCTTTCGCAATAAAGTAACTTTCAGATTTGACGTGTGGACATAAAGTATGGTTAAGTGAATGTGTTTATGTGACAATTTAAATTTCAGATTCTTTTAACCTAAGTAACAACATATTTACATGAGTTAAGGCAATATGAATTGAATATGAACATCAATAATAAAAGTGAACATTTACAATACAGTAATTACTTTGAGGTAAGTTAGTTGCTTAAATGTAAAATGTTTATAACCTATACAAATGTTTATTTTTGTAGGATGAAAAGAAAGGTGACAAATCTGGTTTGTCATACTCCCTCCCTTCTTCCTCAGAAAAAAAAATAAGGGCAGCTTATTTTTTTTTCTGCACAAAAAACAGAAAACAAACAAAAACAAAACACGAATTATTTAACTTCACTTCACTACTCACAAAAAGCTGTCTAGTTCAGCGGGGAGGGAAAAATTTCACTGCGGACGGAGATCTGGCACATCATACCCACGTCCCCGGCGGCGCACGGGAAATGATGATCCTGGAGTCAGGTTGGCGGTCCGGTACCGCTGGAGGAATGTGGCCAACGGAGCACTCGGTACCTCCAGGTGGATAGGGGAATGGACTGGAACTGGGCTCGGGAGGAGCGGGGGTGTAGGCAGACGTGGCCTACTAATGTTGACTCTTGGAGTGTGTCCCGGCCGTGGTGGCCGCGTCGGTGGCCGTTTAAGGCCTCCTGGGGTGATCGATTTCGGCGGGATTGCCGGAATAGAGTCTTCATGACTCTCAGGTGGGACAATAAGATTCTTGGAGCTCGGTTTGGGGATGTCCTTGGGCTTGGAGATGTGAAGGATAGGAGTGGAATGGTTTTAGATCTTTAACATGGATGTTTGTGAGTATGTGTGTTTGATCTTGGATGTTGTACGTTTGTGCTGATGGCTTTTGTACTATCTCGTAGGGACCGGAATATTTTGGAGCTAATTTGGCGGCGAATCCTTGAACCGCTGATGCCAGTGGATGTTCTCGTCGCCAAACTTTTTGGCCCACTTTGAACTCTAGTGGTCTTCTTCGGAGATTGTAGTGATGCGCCTGCGAGGTGGCAGCGCGGGCCAAATTGATTTTGACCAACTCTTGAACTTCCTTGTGCTTCTCAACTTGGGATTTCCTTCGTGCAACATCGTGGTGAGTCAAATTGATGTTTGTCAACTCCTGTTGACCATTATATTCTGTTTTGCGTAATTTTAACTCTTTCCCTAGGTTCAACAGTGCCGGAGTGAAACCGGTGGACTCTTGCTGACTGGAGTTGAGGGCGAGTCTAAAATTGAACAGTTCTTCGTCCCATTTCTTATGATTTCCATCGCAAAACTGAGCGATCATGGGCTTCAATGTGCGATTCACTCTTTCCACAGGGTTTGCTTGTGGATTATATGGAGGAGTGCACTTATGTTGAATCCCCATTTCTCGTAAGTATTTGTTCAACTTTTTATTTTCGAATTCGGTACCATTATCCGTAATGATGACTTTGGGACACCCATATCTAGTAATTATTTCTTCGTGTATAACTTTCCTAATATTTTCAGCTGTATCACGCCGCATCGGACGGAGCTCAATCCACTTGGTGAACCGATCCTGGATGACGAGTAGACATTTGTTTCGACGTGACGAAGTTGGTAATGGACCCATAATGTCCGCGCTCACTACTTCCCACGGTTCTCGGATATCCGGAGGGCCCATCTGTCCGGCAATCTTCTGTTGAGATGGCTTATACTGTTGACATTTCTCACATCCACGTACATATTTGGCGATCTCGCGAAACATCCCCGGCCAGTAGTAGCTTCTAGCGATCCTGGTAATAGTTTTGGCGATACCTAGGTGTCCAGCGTCTGGACGATTGTGGTTTTCTTCCAAGATAGTTTGTCGCTGTTCTTTGGGCACACACAGCTTCCAGGGGTTACTAACTTCCGCTTCTCTCAAATCGGCGGGATCCCAAAAATGTTTGAACAGTCGTCCGTCTTGAAAACAAAATTCGGGAAATACATTTGGACTCTGTTGTACTTCTTGCAATTTTCTGTAATACCATGACGGTCTTGTTTCGTCTGTGGCACTTAGTACTTCTTCTATTGTAACTGGTTGCCGTGATAATGCGTCCGCGAGTTGGTTTAGCGCGCCTTTTCGATAATGTATTTCGTAATCGAACTGTTGTAGCTCAAATGCCCATCTGGCGAGACGGCCGGACGGCTCTTTCAGGGTATTTAACCATTTTAAAGACTGATGATCGGTTAGTATCTTGAATTTATAACCTTGTAGATATGGTTTCATCTTGCGAATACCCCATACGATTGCTAGACATTCCTTTTCAGTTACGGAATAATTGATCTCTGCCTTGTTCAATGTACGGCTTGCGTACGCGATGACGTACTCCTTTTCTCCTTCTTTTTGAGTCAGGGCCACCCCCAGTCCATTCTGCGAAGCGTCGGTCTGAAGAATGAATTCTTTGTTGAAATCCGGGCCAGATAATACTGGAGCAGTCGTCAGGGCCTTCTTGATGGCGTGGAAAGCTTCTTCGTGGTCTTTACTCCATTTCCATTTGTGATTCTTTTTCAGCAGTTGATTTAAGGGCGTGGCAAGATCGGAGAAGTTTGGAATGAACCGTCTATACCACGAGGCTGCTCCCAGGAATCTTCGGACTTCTTTAACTGTTTTCGGACTGGGTATGCTTTGGATGGCTTCGACTTTTTCGGGATCGGTTCGGATTCCCTCCTCGGTTACAATATGTCCAAGATATTTGATGGATTTCTGGCAAAAGGTACATTTATCTGGGTTGATGATTAAATGTGCATTTCTCAGTCGTTTGAATACTTCTTGCAAATTTTCTAGATGCTCTTCGAAGGTGTCCCCCAGGACGATGATGTCGTCTAGATAGACGAATGCTTTCTTTGACATGTCGGGGCCGATAACTTGATCCAGGGGGCGTTGAAACGTAGCTGGCGCAGAGTGTAGACCGAAGGGCATGACAGTAAATTGGAATAATCCGCGACCTGGCACGGTGAAGGCTGTAAGTACTCGACTGGACGTAGAAAGTGGGACTTGTCAATATCCCTGTTTTAAATCAATGGCGGAAAAATACCGGACCTCTCTCAGGTTATCCAGTATAAAATTTATTTGCGGCAGAGGGTAAGCATCTTTGATGGTTACTTCGTTCAACTTCCGAAAATCGATGCAGAAACGGGGTTCACCGTTTCCTTTGGGGACGATCACCACCGGAGAACTCCAACTGCTGGTGGAGTGTTCAATAATTCCTTCTGATAGCATTTTGTCAACTTCTACATTCATTATTTCTTGCATTTTCGGATTGAGTGGTCGGTATCTTTGTTTAATCGGGGCCATATTGGGGTCCTTCAAGCATATAGCATGCTGAGCGGTGGAGGTGGGTCCGGTGATCTCCTTGAAATTGTCGATTTCTTGTTTTAAGAATTTTTCTTATATTTCTGTTTCAGTTGCCACTACCACACTGCTGAGAAATTCAATCTGATTTGTGTTGAAATTTATGCTGACTTCGAGTTGTCTAAGTATGTCAACTCCCAGGATAATATCGGAACTTAAGTGTGGTATTTCGCCCACAAGAAGTTCTTTGGGTTGTCTATTTATCTGGCAGGGAAGTTGGTATGTTTGTTTAACTTCCACTACCGAACCATCGGCTAACGTGATATTTCTGTTTCCAAGAACTTTTCTTCCTCCGTGATGTAGACAGTACGAGGCGGTTGTCTTGTTGATGAAAGACCGATCCGAGCCAGTATCGACTAAGGCTTGGAACTGCTTATCTCCGATGAATATTTGTATGAACGGTCTCTTTTCTACCTTGTTTTTTTCTGCTTTTGAGGTTCCGAAAGCCACTGACGAGTCGCACCTCATTATCGGCTCGTCATCTTCTAGTTTTTTTTCTCACAACAATCTTTGTTTTGCTTTCCTTCTCTTCTGCACACTGTGCAGAATATTTTTCTGGGTTTGGCACAATGTGTGGCCACGTGGCCATCTTCTCCACACCGGAAGCAAATGAATTTTGCTTTTTGACTCTTTTCTTGTGGAGGCGATTTCCACGTCGGTAGTGACGTTTTCCTCTCTGGCGGCAGAATATTTCTTGACGTAGTCGTATTTCTCCGCAATTCTTCTTTCAAGTTCTCGTATTCTTCGATTTCTCGAATTAAATCGTTCATATCTCGCAATGAATTCTTTCGGATGTATTGTTTATACTCGGGATGTAAATTGTTGTACAACCGGTATAAAACTTGAGCACTTGAATATCCTCCATGTCTTCGGAGCATTGTTTGTAATGATGTTATGTAATCTCTTCCTTTTTCTCCATTTCTTTATCTTCGGTTCATGATTTCTTCTTCCAAATTCAAAGTGTAATCACTTGGTAGATAAAACATTTTAAATTGTTCTAGGAAATCGTCCCAACAATTCATTTCTGTCTTATTATTTCTATACCACATCAGGGCATTTTCACGTAACATTTCCGGCAATGCTTTAAATAACTGACGACCGGTGAATCCATTGGCTTCTTGTAGTTCATCCAATCTTTCGAGGAAGGCAACTGCGTCTGTTTTTCCGTTAAAAACATGGTTCCATCTTCTTACGCTTTCTCCAATAATTTCAACTTTCTCCATGTCCTTGTTCTTTTCGGTTTTCGGTGTACAATTTGTGTTCTCGACGCTTTCTTCATAATCTTCTTCTTCAAATCCATTTTCAAAAAAAAATTTTAATCTTTCTTGTTGTTCAGCCAAAGTTCCCGTCGTTGGTAATTGAAACTTTCGTAATTCTTGGTTTAATTGAGTTTTTGTAAGTGTTTGTATAAATATGTATTTTTCAGGTGAAATATCTGTGTTATTGTTTTTGGAATTTCTTTTATTTTTACGGTTCTTGAGAGCCATTATGTTCAAATTTGTACTTTGATAAGAATAAAATAAACTGTTGTCTTTATTTTCCTAAAACTCCTTCACAAGTCCCTGTTCGCGGCGTCCCTGTTCGGGCGCCATTTTGTAATAAGTTTTTAGTGAAATAACAAATACTAACATAAAATATAAAATACTAAAATACTAGCGTCCCTGTTCGGGCGCCAATTTGTGAAAGAACAATTATTTTGTGAAAGTAAAATGCCAATATTGTGTGAAAAACAGCAGGTAAGTATTTAAATTTTTGGTAGATTTAAAATGCCCGCCGATAAAAATTATGTCTGGGGAGATTTGAATTTGCCAACGGATGATTTCTCAGTGATAGAACAAAACTAAACTTCACTGACAGCTGACTATGTAGATTCTTCGGGCGCCATTTGTAACTAATCTGAGCGAATGTAAAATCAACTATCCTGACTAGGTCCGGTCTCTCCGTAAATGAGTTTTTAGTGAAATAAAGACATTTGTTCTAATAATAGTAAATAAAATTAATTATTATTGTTCAAAAAGGTAAGTTACAATTTTAAGGTTAGCTTAAATTTATTTGAACATTTTGCAGTGAATCTGAAATATGGTGAGGATGTAAGGAATTACCTTGGATATGTGGAGGAGATTCACCTGACAGTGCAAGTCTAGATGAATCGTAAATATGTGTAGGTGACTTGATTTGTTTCTTTGGGTAAAAAACTTTCACAATTCGTCCGACAGTGCAAGTCTAGACGAATATGTTCTGGAGAACAAAGATGATATAAAAACTGACAGGCAAGTCGAGCTCTTGAATCAGGTGAACACTACAATTTCAGCATTCGACAGATTTGAGAAAAATATTATTTAATAACTGACGGACAAGTCGAGTTATTAATTATTGAACCCTGGTCTTTCGACACTTGACATTAACTGACAAACAAGTCGAGTTAATATGGCCTCTCAACATTAGACAGAAGACATTTTATTTGTACCTTTCATGTCGAGTTATTAATTCGGCATTGGTAAGTGTACTCGAGAGGTAATTAAAGACAGCGCGAGCCATCTGTTGGGAAACGGCCGCATTTTGGAAGTTCGACCTTTCTTTCGCAATAAAGTAACTGTCAGATTTGACGTGTAGACATAAAGTATGGTTAAGTGAATGTGTTTATGTGACAATTTAAATTTCAGATTCTTTTCTTAATTAATTAACCTAAGTAACAACATATTTACATGAGTTAAGGCAATATGAATTGAATATGAACATCAATAATAAAAGTTAACATTTACAATTCAGTAATTACTTTGAGGTAAGTTAGTTGCTTAAATGTAAAATGTTTATAACCTATACAAATGTTTATTTTTGTAGGAAGAAAAGAAAGGTGACAAATCTGGTTTGTCACAGTAATGGCTTATCTTTGCAAAATTAAAAATAAAATAGCTGTTCTCAGCTTGAAAAAACATACAAAATGCTGTTTTCAAGTATTTTAACTGTCATATTCATGTTTCTGTCGTGTAAAATGGCTAATGTTGGTGAAATCAAGATAAAATCAAGATAAAATAGCTGTTTTCAGCTTGCAAAAACATACAAAACGCTGTTTTAAAATATTTTATCTGTCAGATTCATGTTTCTGTCGTGTATAATGGCTAATGTTGGTGAAATCAAGATCAAACTGCTGTTTTAAGCATTCAAAAGCATACAAAACACCGTTTTCAAGTATTTAAACTGTCATATTCATGTATATGTCGTGGGTAATGGCTTATGTTTGCAAAATGAAGATAAAATAGCTGTTCTCAGCTTGCAAAAACATACAAAATGCTGTTTTCAAGTATTTAAACTGTCATATTTATGTTTCTGTCGTGTATAATGGATAATGTTGGTGAAATCAAGATAAAATCAAAATAAAATAGCTGTTTTCAGCTTGCAAATACATACAAAATGCTGCTTTCAAGTATTTAAACTGTCATATTCATGTTTCTGTCGTGTATAATGGCTAACGTTGGTGAAATCAAGATAAAATTGCTGTTTTAAGCATGCTAAAGCATACAAAACACCGTTTTCAAGTATTTAAACTGTCATATTCATGTATTTGTCGTGTGTAATGGCTTATGTTTGCAAAATCAAGATAAAATGGCTTTTTTCAGCTTGCAAATACATACAACTTGCTGTTTTCAAGTATTCAGACTGTCATATTCATGTTTCTGTCGTGCATAATGGCTAATGTTGGTGCAATCAAGATAAAATAGCTGTCTTCAGCTTGCAAAAACATACAAAATGCTGTTTTCAAGTATTTAAACTGTCATATTCATGTTTCTGTCATGTATAATGGCTAATGTTGGTGAAATGAAGATAAAATTGCTGTTTTAAGCATGCAAAAGCATACAAAACACCGTTTTCAAGTATTTAAACTGTCATGTTCATGTATTTGTCTTGTGTAATGGCTTATGTTTGCAAAATCAAGATAAAATAGCTGTTTTTAGCTTGCAAAAACATACAAAATGCTGTTTTCAAGTATTTAAACTGTTATATTCATGATTCTGTCATGTGTAATGGCTAATGTTGGAGATATCAAGATAAAACTGCTGTTTTAAGCATTTAAAAGCATACAAAACACCGTTTTCAAGTATTTAAACTGTCATATTCATGTATATGTCGTGTGTAATGGCTTATGTTTGCAAAATAAAGATAAAATAGCTGCTCTCAGCTTGCAAAAACATACAAAATGCTGTTTTCAAGTATTTAAACTGTCATATTCATGTTGCTGTCGTGTATAATGGCTAATGTTGGAGAAATCAAAATAAAATTGCTGTTTTAACCATGCAAAAGCATACAAAACACGGTTTTCAAGTATTTAAACTGTCATATACATGTATATGTCGTGTGTAATGGCTTATGTTTGCAAAATCAAGATAAAATAGCTGTTTTCAGCTTGCAAAAACATACAAAATGCTGTTTTCAAGTATTTAAACTGTCATATTCATGTTTCTGTCGTGTATAATGCCTAATGTTGGTAAAATCAAGATAAAACTGCTATTTTAAGCATTCAAAAGCATACAAAACACCGTATTCAAGTATTTAAACTGTCATATTCATGTTTCTGTCGTGTATAATGGATGATGTTGGTGAAATAAAGATAAAATCAAGATAAAATAGCTGTCTTAAGCTTGCAAAAACATACAAAATGGTGTTTTTAAGTATTTAAACTGTCATATTCATGTTTCTGTCGTGTATAATGGCTAATGTTGGTGAAATCAAGGTAAAATTGCTGTTTTAAGAATGCAAAAGCATACAAAACACGGTTTTCAAGTATTTAAACTGTCATATTCATGTATTTGTCGTGTGTAATGGCTTATGTTTGCAAAATCAAGATAAAATAGCTGTTTTCAGCTTGCAAATACATACAAAATGCTGTTTTCAAGTATTCAGACTGTCATATTCATGTTTCTGTCGTGCATAATGGCTAATGTTGGTGAAATCAAGATAAAATAGCTGTCTTCAGCTTGCAAAAACATACAAAATGCTGTTTTCAAGTATTTAAACTGTCATATTCATGTTTTTGTCGTGTATAATGGCTAATTTTGGTAAAATCAAGATAAAACTGCTGTTTTAAGCATTCAAAAGCATACAAAACACCGTTTTCAAGTATTTAAACTGTCATATTCATGTATTTGTCGTGTATAATGGCTTATGTTTGCAAAATCAAGATAAAATAGCTGTTTTTAGCTTGCAAAAACATACAAAATGCTGTTTTCAAGTATTTAAACTGTCATATTCATGTTTCTGTCGTATATAATGGCTAATGTTGGAGAAATCAAGATAAAACTGCTGTTTTAAGCTTTTAAAAGCATACAAAACACCGTTTTAAGAATTTAAACTGTCATATTCATGTATATGTCGTATGTAATGGCTTATGTTTGCAAAATAATGATAAAATAGCTGCTCTCAGCTTGCAAAAACATACGAAATGCTGTTTTCAAGTATTTAAACTGTCATATTCATGTTTCTGTAGCGTATAATGGCAAATGTTGGAGAAATCAAGATAAAATTGCTGTTTTAACCATGCAAAAGCATACAAAACACGGTTTTCAAGTATTTAAACTATCATATTCATGTATATGTCGTACGTAATGGCTTATGTTTGCAAAATCAAGATAAAATAGATGTTTTCAGCTTGCAAAAACATACGAAATGCTGTTTTCAAGTATTTAAACTGTCATATTCATGTTTCTGTAGCGTATAATGGCAAATGTTGGAGAAATCAAGATAAAATTGCTGTTTTAACCATGCAAAAGCATACAAAACACGGTTTTCAAGTATTTAAACTATCATATTCATGTATATGTCGTGCGTAATGGCTTATGTTTGCAAAATCAAGATGAAATAGATGTTTTCAGCTTGCAAAAACATACAAAATGCTGTTTTCAAGTATTTAAACTGTCATATTCATGTATATGTCGTGTGTAATGGCTTATGTTTGCAAAATCAAGATAAAATAACTGTTTTCAGCTTGAAAAAACGTACAAAATGCTGTTTTCAAGTATTTAAACTGTCATATTCATGTTTCTGTCGTGTATAATGGCTAATGTTGGTGAAATCAAGATAAAACTGCTGTTTTAAGCATTCAAAAGCATACAAAACACCGTCTTCAAGTATTTAAACTGTCATATTCATGTATATGTCGTGTGTAATGGCTTATGTTTGCAAAATCAAGATAAAATAGCTGTTCTCAGCTTGCAAAAACATACAAAATGCTGTTTTCAAGTATTTAAACTGTCATATTTATGTTTTCTGTCTTGTATAATGGATAATGTTGGTAAAATCAAGATAAAATCAAGATAAAATAGCTGTTTTCAGCTTGCAAAAACATACAAAATGCTGTTTTCAAGTATTTAAACTGTCTATTCATGTTTCTGTCGTATATAATGGCTAACGTTGGTGAAATCAATATAAAATTGCTGTTTTAAGCATGTAAAAGCATACAAAACACCGTTTTCAAGTATTTAAACTGTCATATTCATGTATATGTCGTGTTTAATGGCTTATGTTTGCAAAATCAAGATAAAATAGCTGTTTTCAGCTTGCAAAAACATACAAAATGCTGTTTTCAAGTATTTTAACTGTCATATTCATGTTTCTGTCGTGTATAATGGCTGATGTTGGTAAAATCAAGATAAAATCAAGATAAAATAGCTGTTTTCAGCTTGAAAAAACATACAAAATGCTGTTTTCAAGTATTTAATCTGTCATATTCATGTTTTTGTCGTGTATAATGGCTAATGTTGGTGAAATCAACATAAAACTGCTGTTTTAAGCCCTCAAAAGCAAACAAAACACCGTTTTCAAGTATTTAAACTGTCATATTCATGTATATGTCGTGTGTAATGGCTTATGTTTGCAAAATCAAGATAAAATAGCTGTTTTCAGCTTGCAGAAATATACAAAATTCTGTTTTCAAGTATTTAAACTGTCATATTCATGTTTCTATCATGTATAATGGCTAATGTTGGTGAAATCAAGATAAAATTGCTGTTTTAAGCATGCAAAAGCATACAAAACACCGTTTTCAAGTATTTAAACTGTCATATTCATGTATTTGTCGCGTGTAATGGCTTATGTTTGCAAAATCAAGATAAAATAGCTGTTTTCAGCTTGCAAAAACATACAAAATGCTGTTTTCAAGTATTTAAACTTTCATATTCATGTTTCTGTCGTGTATAATGGCTAATGTTGGAGAAATCAAGATAAAACTGCTGTTTTAAGCATTTAATAGCATACAAAACACTGTTTTCAAGTATTTAAACTGTCATATTTATGTATATGTCGTGTGTAATGGCTTATGTTTGAAAAATAAAGATAAAATAGCTGCTCTCAGCTTGCAAAAACTTACGAAATGCTGTTTTCAAGTATTTAAACTGTCATATTCCTATATATGTCGTGTGTAATGGCTTATGTTTGCAAAATCAAGATAAAATAGATATTTTTAGCTTGCAAAAACATACAAAATGCTGTTTTCAAGTATTTAAACTGTCATATTCATGTATATCTCGTGTGTAATGGCTTGTGTTTGCAAAATCAATATAAAATAGCTGTTTTCAGCTTGCAAAAACATACAAAATGCTGTTTTCAAGTATTTAAACTGTCATATTCATGTTTTTGTCATATATAATGGCTAATGTTGGAGAAATCAAGATAAAACTGCTGTTTTAAGCATTTAAAAGCATACAAAACACCGTTTTCAAGTATTTAAACTGTCATGTTCATGTATTTGTCTTGTTTAATGGCTTATGTTTGCAAAATCAAGATAAAATAGCTGCTCTCAGATTGCAAAAACATACGAAATGCTGTTTTTAAGTATTTAAACTGTCATATTCATGTTGCTGTCGTGTATAATGGCTAATGTTGGAGAAATCAAAATAAAATTGCTGTTTTAACCATGCAAAAGCATACAAAACACGGTTTTCAAGTATTTAAACTGTCATATACATGTATATGTCGTGTGTAATGGCTTATGTTTGCAAAATCAAGATAAAATAGCTGTTTTCAGCTTGCAAAAACATACAAAATGCTGTTTTCAAGTATTTAAACTGTCATATTCATGTTTCTGTCGTGTATAATGCCTAATGTTGGTGAAATCAAGATAAAACTGCTATTTTAAGCATTCAAAAGCATACAAAACACCGTTTTCAAGTATTTAAACTGTCATATTCATGTATATGTCGTGTGTAATGGTTTATGTTTGCAAAATCAAGATAAAATAGCCGTTCTCATCTTGCAAAAACATACAAAATGCTGTTTTCAAGTATTTAAACTGTCATATTCATGTTTCTGTCGTGTATAATGGATGATGTTGGTGAAATAAAGATAAAATCAAGATAAAATAGCTGTCTTCAGCTTGCAAAAACATACAAAATGGTGTTTTTAAGTATTTAAACTGTCATATTCATGTTTCTGTCGTGTATAATGGCTAATGTTGGTGAAATCAAGGTAAAATTGCTGTTTTAAGAATGCAAAAGCATACAAAACACGGTTTTCAAGTATTTAAACTGTCATATTCATGTATTTGTCGTGTGTAATGGCTTATGTTTGCAAAATCAAGATAAAATAGCTGTTTTCAGCTTGCAAATACATACAAAATGCTGTTTTCAAGTATTCAGACTGTCATATTCATGTTTCTATCATGTATAATGGCTAATGTTGGTGAAATCAAGATAAAATAGCTGTCTTCAGCTTGCAAAAACATACAAAATGCTGTTTTCAAGTATTTAAACTGTCATATTCATGTATTTGTCGTGTGTAATGGCTTATGTTTGCAAAATCAAGATAAAATAGCTGTTTTCAGCTTGCAAAAACATACAAAATGCTGTTTTCAAGTATTTAAACTTTCATATTCATGTTTCTGTCGTGTATAAAGGCTAATGTTGGAGAAATCAAGATAAAACTGCTGTTTTAAGCATTTAATAGCATACAAAACACTGTTTTCAAGTATTTAAACTGTCTTATTCATGTATATGTCGTGTGTAATGGCTTATGTTTGAGAAATAAAGATAAAATAGCTGCTCTCAGCTTGCAAAAACATACGAAATGCTGTTTTCAAGTATTTAACTGTCATATTCCTGTATATGTCGTGTGTAATGGCTTATGTTTGCAAAATCAAGATAAAATAGATATTTTCAGCTTGTAAAAACATACAAAATGCTGTTTTCAAGTATTTAAACTGTCATATTCATGTATATCTCGTGTGTAATGGCTTATGTTTGCAAAATCAGGATAAAACAGCTGTTTTCAGCTTGCAAAAACATACAAAATGCTGTTTTCAAATATTTAAAATGTAATATTTATGTTTCTGTCGTGTATAATGGCTAATGTTGGTGAAATTAAGATAAAATTGCTGTTTGAAGCATGCAAAAGCATACAAAACACGGTTTTCAAGTATTTAAACTGTCATATTTATGTATTTGTCGTGTGTAATGGCTTGTGTTTGCAAAATCAAGAGAAAATAGCTGTTTTCAGCTTGCAAAAACATACAAAATGCTGTTTTCAAGTATTTAAACTGTCATATTCATGTTTCTGTCATATATAATGGCTAATGTTGGAGAAATCAAGATAAAACTGCTGTTTTAAGCGTTTAAAAGCATACAAAACACCGTTTTAAGAATTTAAACTGTCATATTCATGTATATGTCGTATGTAATGGCTTATGTTTGCAAAATAATGATAAAAGAGCTGCTCTCAGCTTGCAAAAACATACGAAATGCTGTTTTCAAGTATTTAAACTGTCATATTCATGTTTCTGTAGCGTATAATGGCAAATGTTGGAGAAATCAAGATAAAATTGCTGTTTTAACCATGCAAAAGCATACAAAACACGGTTTTCAAGTATTTAAACTATCATATTCATGTATATGTCGTGCGTAATGGCTTATGTTTGCAAAATCAAGATAAAATAAATGTTTTCAGCTTGCAAAAACATACAAAATGCTGTTTTCAAGTATTTAAACTGTCATATTCATGTTTCTGTAGCGTATAATGGCAAATGTTGGAGAAATCAAGATAAAATTGCTGTTTTAACCATGCAAAAGCATACAAAACACGGTTTTCAAGTATTTAAACTATCATATTCATGTATATGTCGTGCGTAATGGCTTATGTTTGCAAAATCAAGATAAAATAGATGTTTTCAGCTTGCAAAAACATACAAAATGCTGTTTTCAAGTATTTAAACTGTCATATTCATGTATATGTCGTGTGTAATGGCTTATGTTTGCAAAATCAAGATAAAATAACTGTTTTCAGCTTGAAAAAACGTACAAAATGCTGTTTTCAAGTATTTAAACTGTCATATTCATGTTTCTGTCGTGTATAATGGCTAATGTTGGTGAAATCAAGATAAAACTGCTGTTTTAAGCATTCAAAAGCATACAAAACACCGTCTTCAAGTATTTAAACTGTCATATTCATGTATATGTCGTGTGTAATGGCTTATGTTTGCAAAATCAAGATAAAATAGCTGTTCTCAGCTTGCAAAAACATACAAAATGCTGTTTTCAAGTATTTAAACTGTCATATTTATGTTTTCTGTCTTGTATAATGGATAATGTTGGTAAAATCAAGATAAAATCAAGATAAAATAGCTGTTTTCAGCTTGCAAAAACATACAAAATGCTGTTTTCAAGTATTTAAACTGTCTATTCATGTTTCTGTCGTATATAATGGCTAACGTTGGTGAAATCAATATAAAATTGCTGTTTTAAGCATGTAAAAGCATACAAAACACCGTTTTCAAGTATTTAAACTGTCATATTCATGTATATGTCGTGTTTAATGGCTTATGTTTGCAAAATCAAGATAAAATAGCTGTTTTCAGCTTGCAAAAACATACAAAATGCTGTTTTCAAGTATTTTAACTGTCATATTCATGTTTCTGTCGTGTATAATGGCTGATGTTGGTAAAATCAAGATAAAATCAAGATAAAATAGCTGTTTTCAGCTTGAAAAAACATTCAAAATGCTGTTTTCAAGTATTTAATCTGTCATATTCATGTTTTTGTCATGTATAATGGCTAATGTTGGTGAAATCAACATAAAACTGCTGTTTTAAGCCCTCAAAAGCAAACAAAACACCGTTTTCAAGTATTTAAACTGTCATATTCATGTATATGTCGTGTGTAATGGCTTATGTTTGAAAAATAAAGATAAAATAGCTGCTCTCAGCTTGCAAAAACTTACGAAATGCTGTTTTCAAGTATTTAAACTGTCATATTCCTATATATGTCGTGTGTAATGGCTTATGTTTGCAAAATCAAGATAAAATAGATATTTTTAGCTTGCAAAAACATAAAAAATGCTGTTTTCAAGTATTTAAACTGTCATATTCATGTATATCTCGTGTGTAATGGCTTGTGTTTGCAAAATCAATATAAAATAGCTGTTTTCAGCTTGCAAAAACATACAAAATGCTGTTTTCAAGTATTTAAACTGTCATATTCATGTTTTTGTCATATATAATGGCTAATGTTGGAGAAATCAAGATAAAACTGCTGTTTTAAGCATTTAAAAGCATACAAAACACCGTTTTCAAGTATTTAAACTGTCATGTTCATGTATTTGTCTTGTTTAATGGCTTATGTTTGCAAAATCAAGATAAAATAGCTGCTCTCAGATTGCAAAAACATACGAAATGCTGTTTTTAAGTATTTAAACTGTCATATTCATGTTGCTGTCGTGTATAATGGCTAATGTTGGAGAAATCAAAATAAAATTGCTGTTTTAACCATGCAAAAGCATACAAAACACGGTTTTCAAGTATTTAAACTGTCATTTACATGTATATGTCGTGTGTAATGGCTTATGTTTGCAAAATCAAGATAAAATAGATGTTTTCAGCTTGCAAAAACATACGAAATGCTGTTTTCAAGTATTTAAACTGTCATATTCATGTTTCTGTAGCGTATAATGGCAAATGTTGGAGAAATCAAGATAAAATTGCTGTTTTAACCATGCAAAAGCATACAAAACACGGTTTTCAAGTATTTAAACTATCATATTCATGTATATGTCGTGCGTAATGGCTTATGTTTGCAAAATCAAGATAAAATAGATGTTTTCAGCTTGCAAAAACATACAAAATGCTGTTTTCAAGTATTTAAACTGTCATATTCATGTATATGTCGTGTGTAATGGCTTATGTTTGCAAAATCAAGATAAAATAACTGTTTTTAGCTTGAAAAAACGTACAAAATGCTGTTTTCAAGTATTTAAACTGTCATATTCATGTTTCTGTCGTGTATAATGGCTAATGTTGGTGAAATCAATATAAAATTGCTGTTTTAAGCATGTAAAAGCATACAAAACACCGTTTTCAAGTATTTAAACTGTCATGTTCATGTATTTGTCTTGTTTAATGGCTTATGTTTGCAAAATGAAGATAAAATAGCTGCTCTCAGATTGCAAAAACATACGAAATGCTGTTTTCAAGTATTTAAACTGTCATATTCATTTTGCTGTCGTGTATAATGGCTAATGTTGGAGAAATCAAAATAAAATTGCTGTTTTAACCATGCAAAAGCATACAAAACACGGTTTTCAAGTATTTAAACTGTCATATACATGTATATGTCGTGTGTAATGGCTTATGTTTGCAAAATCAAGATTATATAGCTGTTTTCAGCTTGCAGAAACATACAAAATGCTGTTTTCAAGTATTTAAACTGTCATATTCATGTTTCTGTCGTATATAATGGCTAATGTTGGAGAAATCAAGATAAAACTGCTGTTTTAAGCATTTAAAAGCAAACAAAACACCGTTTTCAAGAATTTAAACTGTCATATTCATGTATATGTCGTATGTAATGGCTTATGTTTGCAAAATAATGATAAAATAGCTGCTCTCAGCTTGCAAAAACATACGAAATGCTGTTTTCAAGTATTTAAACTGTCATATTCATGTTTCTGTAGCGTATAATGGCTAATGTTGGAGAAATCAAGATAAAATTGCTGTTTTAACCATGCAAAAGCATACAAAACACGGTTTTCAAGTATTTAAACTATCATATTCATGTATATGTCGTGCGTAATGGCTTATGTTTGCAAAATCAAGATAAAATAGATGTTTTCAGCTTGCAAAAACATACAAAATGCTGTTTTCAAGTATTTAAACTGTCATATTCATGTATATGTCGTGTGTAATGGCTTATGTTTGCAAAATTAAGATAAAACAGCTATTTTCAGCTTGCAAAAACATACAAAATGCTGTTTTAAAGTATTTAAACTGTCATATTCATGTATATGTCGTGTGTAATAGCTTATGTTTGCAAAATCAAGATAAAATAGCTGTTTTCAGCTTGCAAAAACATACAAAATGCTATTTTCAAGTATTTAAACTGTCTTATTCATGTTTCTGTTGTGTATAATGCCTAATGTTGGTGAAATGAAGATAAAACTGCTATTTTAAGCATTCAAAAGCATACAAAACACCGTTTTCAAGTATTTAAACTGTCATATTCATGTATATGTCGTGTGTAATAGCTTATGTTTGCAAAATCAAGATAAAATAGCTGTTCTTATCTTGCAAAAACATACAAAATGCTGTTTTCAAGTTTTTAAACTGTCATATTCATGTTTCTGTCTTGTATAATGGATGATGTTGGTGAAATCAAGATAAAATCAAGATAAAATAGCAGTCTTCAGCTTGCAAAAACATACAAAATGCTGTTTTTAAGTATTTAAACTGTCATATTCATGTTTCTGTCGTGTATAATGGCTAATGTTGGTGAAATCAAGATAATATTGCTGTTTTAAGCATGCTAAAGCATACAAAACACCGTTTTCAAGTATTTAAACTGTCATATTCATGTATTTGTCGTGTGTAATGGCTTATGTTTGCAAAATCAAGATAAAATAGCCGTTCTCATCTTGCAAAAACATACAAAATGCTGTTTTCAAGTATTTAAACTGTCATATTCATGTTTCTGTCGTGTATAATGCCTAATGTTGGTGAAATCAAGATAAAACTGCTATTTTAAGCATTCAAAAGCATACAAAACACCGTTTTCAAGTATTTAAACTGTCATATTCATGTATATGTCGTGTGTAATGGTTTATGTTTGCAAAATCAAGATAAAATAGCCGTTCTCATCTTGCAAAAACATACAAAATGCTGTTTTCAAGTATTTTAACTGTCATATTCATGTTTCTGTCGTGTATAATGGATGATGTTGGTGAAATAAAGATAAAATCAAGATAAAATAGCTGTCTTCAGCTTGCAAAAACATACAAAATGGTGTTTTTAAGTATTTAAACTGTCATATTCATGTTTCTGTCGTGTATAATGGCTAATGTTGGTGAAATCAAGGTAAAATTGCTGTTTTAAGAATGCAAAAGCATACAAAACACGGTTTTCAAGTGTTTAAACTGTCATATTCATGTATTTGTCGTGTGTAATGGCTTATGTTTGCAAAATCAAGATAAAATAGCTGTTTTCAGCTTGCAAATACATACAAAATGCTGTTTTCAAGTATTCAGACTGTCATATTCATGTTTCTGTCGTGCATAATGGCTAATGTTGGTGAAATCAAGATAAAATAGCTGTCTTCAGCTTGCAAAAACATACAAAATGCTGTTTTCAAGTATTTAAACTGTCATATTCATGTTTTTGTCGTGTATAATGACTAATTTTGGTAAAATCAAGATAAAACTACTGTTTTAAGCATTCAAAAGCATACAAAACACCGTTTTCAAGTATTTAAACTGTCATATTCATGTATTTGTCGTGTGTAATGGCTTATGTTTGCAAAATCAAGATAAAATAGCTGTTTTTAGCTTGCAAAAACATACAAAATGCTGTTTTCAAGTATTTAAACTGTCATATTCATGTTTCTGTCGTATATAATGGCTAATGTTGAAAAAATCAAGATAAAACTGCTGTTTTAAGCATTTAAAAGCATACAAAACACCGTTTTAAGAATTTAAACTGTCATATTCATGTATATGTCGTATGTAATGGCTTATGTTTGCAAAATAATGATAAAATAGCTGCTCTCAGCTTGCAAAAACATACGAAATGCTGTTTTCAAGTATTTAAACTGTCATATTCATGTTTCTGTAGCGTATAATGGCAAATGTTGGAGAAATCAAGATAAAATTGCTGTTTTAACCATGCAAAAGCATACAAAACACGGTTTTCAAGTATTTAAACTATCATATTCATGTATATGTCGTGCGTAATGGCTTATGTTTGCAAAACCAAGATAAAATAGATGTTTTCAGCTTGCAAAAACATACAAGATGCTGTTTTCAAGTATTTAAACTGTCATAGTCATGTATATGTCGTGTGTAATGGCTTATGTTTGCAAAATCAAGATAAAATAACTGTTTTCAGCTTTAAAAAACGTACAAAATGCTGTTTTCAAGTATTTAAACTGTCATATACATGTATATGTCGTGCGTAATGGCTTATGTTTGCAAAATCAAGATAAAATAGCTGTTTTCAGCTTGCAAAAACATACAAAATGCTGTTTTCAAGTATTTTAACTGTCATATTCATGTTTCTGTCGTGTATAATGGCTGATGTTGGTAAAATCAAGATAAAATCAAGATAAAATAGCTGTTTTCAGCTTGAAAAAACATACAAAATGCTGTTTTCAAGTATTAAATCTGTCATATTCATGTTTTTGTCGTGTATAATGGCTAATGTTGGTGAAATCAACATAAAACTGCTGTTTTAAGCCCTCAAAAGCAAACAAAACACCGTTTTCAAGTATTTAAACTGTCATATTCATGTATATGTCGTGTGTAATGGCTTATGTTTGCAAAATCAAGATAAAATAGCTGTTTTCAGCTTGCAGAAATATACAAAATTCTGTTTTCAAGTATTTAAACTGTCATATTCATGTTTCTATCATGTATAATGGCTAATGTTGGTGAAATCAAGATAAAATTTCTGTTTTAAGCATGCAAAAGCATACAAAACACCGTTTTCAAGTATTTAAACTGTCATATTCATGTATTTGTCGTGTGTAATGGCTTATGTTTGCAAAATCAAGATAAAATAGCTGTTTTCAGCTTGCAAAAACATACAAAATGCTGTTTTCAAGTATTTAAACTTTCATATTCATGTTTCTGTCGTGTATAAAGGCTAATGTTGGAGAAATCAAGATAAAACTGCTGTTTTAAGCATTTAATAGCATACAAAACACTGTTTTCAAGTATTTAAACTGTCATATTCATGTATATGTCGTGTGTAATGGCTTATGTTTGAAAAATAAAGATAAAATAGCTGCTCTCAGCTTGCAAAAACATACGAAATGCTGTTTTCAAGTATTTAACTGTCATATTCCTGTATATGTCGTGTGTAATGGCTTATGTTTGCAAAATCAAGATAAAACAGCTGTTTTCAGCTTGCAAAAACATACAAAATGCTGTTTTCAAATATTTAAAATGTAATATTTATGTTTCTGTCGTGTATAATGGCTAATGTTGGTGAAATTAAGATAAAATTGCTGTTTTAAGCATGCAAAAGCATACAAAACACGGTTTTCAAGTATTTAAACTGTCATATCTTATGTATTTGTCGTGTGTAATGGCTTGTGTTTGCAAAATCAAGATAAAATAGCTGTTTTTCAGCTTGCAAAAACATACAAAATGCTGTTTTCAAGTATTTAAACTGTCATATTCATGTTTCTGTCATATATAATGGCTAATGTTGGAGAAATCAAGATAAAACTGCTGTTTTAAGCATTTAAAAGCATACAAAACACCGTTTTCAAGTATTTAAACTGTCATGTTCATGTATTTGTCTTGTTTAATGGCTTATGTTTGCAAAATCAAGATAAAATAGCTGCTCTCAGATTGCAAAAACATACGAAATGCTGTTTCAAGTATTTAAACTGTCATATTCATTTTGCTGTCGTGTATAATGGCTAATGTTGGAGAAATCAAAATAAAATTGCTGTTTTAACCATGCAAAAGCATACAAAACACGGTTTTCAAGTATTTAAACTGTCATATACATGTATATGTCGTGTGTAATGGCTTATGTTTGCAAAATCAAGATAAAATAGCTGTTTTCAGCTTGCAGAAACATACAAAATGCTGTTTTCAAGTATTTAAACTGTCATATTCATGTTTCTGTCGTATATAATGGCTAATGTTGGAGAAATCAAGATAAAACTGCTGTTTTAAGAATTTAAAAGCAAACAAAACACCGTTTTCAAGAATTTAAACTGTCATATTCATGTATATGTCGTATGTAATGGCTTATGTTTGCAAAATAATGATAAAATAGCTGCTCTCAGCTTGCAAAAACATACGAAATGCTCTTTTCAAGTATTTAAACTGTCATATTCATGTTTCTGTAGCGTATAATGGCTAATGTTGGAGAAATCAAGATAAAATTGCTGTTTTAACCATGCAAAAGCATACAAAACACGGTTTTCAAGTATTTAAACTATCATATTCATGTATATGTCGTGCGTAATGGCTTATGTTTGCAAAATCAAGATAAAATAGATGTTTTCAGCTTGCAAAAACATACAAAATGCTGTTTTCAAGTATTTAAACTGTCATATTCATGTATATGTCGTGTGTAATGGCTTATGTTTGCAAAATTAAGATAAAACTGCTATTTTAAGCATTCAAAAGCATACAAAACACCGTTTTCAAGTATTTAAACTGTCATATTCATGTATATGTCGTGTGTAATAGCTTATGTTTGCAAAATCAAGATAAAATAGCTGTTCTTATCTTGCAAAAACATACAAAATGCTGTTTTCAAGTTTTTAAACTGTCATATTCATGTTTCTGTCTTGTATAATGGATGATGTTGGTGAAATCAAGATAAAATCAAGATAAAATAGCAGTCTTCAGCTTGCAAAAACATACAAAATGCTGTTTTTAAGTATTTAAAACTGTCATATTCATGTTTCTGTCGTGTATAATGGCTAATGTTGGTGAAATCAAGATAATATTGCTGTTTAAGCATGCTAAAGCATACAAAAACACCGTTTTTAAGTATTTAAACTGTCATATTCATGTATTTGTCGTGTGTAATGGCTTATGTTTGCAAAATCAAGATAAAATAGCCGTTCTCATCTTGCAAAAACATACAAAATGCTGTTTCAAGTATTTAAACTGTCATATTCATGTTTCTGTCGTGTATAATGCCTAATGTTGGTGAAATCAAGATAAAACTGCTATTTTAAGCATTCAAAAGCATACAAAACACCGTTTTCAAGTATTTAAACTGTCATATTCATGTATATGTCGTGTGTAATGGTTTATGTTTGCAAATCAAGATAAAATAGCCGTTCTCATCTTGCAAAAACATACAAAATGCTGTTTTCAAGTATTTTAACTGTCATATTCATGTTTCTGTCTTATATAATGGCTAATGTTGGAAAAATCAAGATAAAACTGCTGTTTTAAGCATTTAAAAGCATACAAAACACCGTTTTAAGAATTTAAACTGTCATATTCATGTATATGTCGTATGTAATGGCTTATGTTTGCAAAATAATGATAAAATAGCTGCTCTCAGCTTGCAAAAACATACGAAATGCTGTTTTCAAGTATTTAAACTGTCATATTCATGTTTCTGTAGCGTATAATGGCAAATGTTGGAGAAATCAAGATAAAATTGCTGTTTTAACCATGCAAAAGCATACAAAACACGGTTTTCAAGTATTTAAACTATCATATTCATGTATATGTCGTGCGTAATGGCTTATGTTTGCAAAATCAAGATAAAATAGATGTTTTCAGCTTGCAAAAACATACAAAATGCTGTTTTCAAGTATTTAAACTGTCATAGTCATGTATATGTCGTGTGTAATGGCTTATGTTTGCAAAATCAAGATAAAATAACTGTTTTCAGCTTGAAAAAACGTACAAAATGCTGTTTTCAAGTATTTAAACTGTCATATTCATGTTTCTGTCGTGTATAATGGCTAATGTTGGTGAAATCAAGATAAAACTGCTGTTTTAAGCATTCAAAAGCATACAAAACACCGTCTTCAAGTATTTAAACTGTCATATTCATGTATATGTCGTGTGTAATGGCTTATGTTTGCAAAATCAAGATAAAATAGCTGTTCTCAGCTTGCAAAAACATACAAAATGCTGTTTTCAAGTATTTAAACTGTCATATTTATGTTTTCTGTCTTGTATAATGGATAATGTTGGTAAAATCAAGATAAAATCAAGATAAAATAGCTGTTTTCAGCTTGCAAAAACATACAAAATGCTGTTTTCAAGTATTTAATCTGTCATATTCATGTTTTTGTCGTGTATAATGGCTAATGTTGGTGAAATCAACATAAAACTGCTGTTTTAAGCCCTCAAAAGCAAACAAAACACCGTTTTCAAGTATTTAAACTGTCATATTCATTTATATGTCGTGTGTAATGGCTTATGTTTGCAAAATCAAGATAAAATAGCTGTTTTCAGCTTGCAGAAATATACAAAATTCTGTTTTCAAGTATTTAAACTGTCATATTCATGTTTCTATCATGTATAATGGCTAATGTTGGTGAAATCAAGATAAAATTGCTGTTTTAAGCATGCAAAAGCGTACAAAACACCGTTTTCAAGTATTTAAACTGTCATATTCATGTATTTGTCGTGTGTAATGGCTTATGTTTGCAAAATCAAGATAAAATAGCTGTTTTCAGCTTGCAAAAACATACAAAATGCTGTTTTCAAGTATTTCAACTTTCATATTCATGTTTCTGTCGTGTATAAAGGCTAATGTTGGAGAAATCAAGATAAAACTGCTGTTTTAAGCATTTAATAGCATACAAAACACTGTTTTCAAGTATTTAAACTGTCATATTCATGTATATGTCGTGTGTAATGGCTTATGTTTAAAAAATAAAGATAAAATAGCTGCTCTCAGCTTGCAAAAACATACGAAATGCTGTTTTCAAGTATTTAACTGTCATATTCCTGTATATGTCGTGTGTAATGGCTTATGTTTGCAAAATCAAGATAAAATAGATATTTTCAGCTTGTAAAAACATACAAAATGCTGTTTTCAAGTATTTAAACTGTCATATTTATGTATATCTCGTGTGTAATGGCTTATGTTTGCAAAATCAAGATAAAACAGCTGTTTTCAGCTTGCAAAAACATACAAAATGCTGTTTTCAAATATTTAAAATGTAATATTCATGTTTCTGTCGTGTATAATGGGTAATGTTGGTGAAATTAAGATAAAATTGCTGTTTTAAGCATGCAAAAGCATACAAAACACGGTTTTCAAGTATTTAAACTGTCATATTTATGTATTTGTCGTGTGTAATGGCTTGTGTTTGCAAAATCAAGATAAAATAGCTGTTTTAAGCTTGCAAAAACATACAAAATGCTGTTTTCAAGTATTTAAACTGTCATATTCATGTTTCTGTCATATATAATGGCTAATGTTGGAGAAATCAAGATAAAACTGCTGTTTTAAGCATTTAAAAGCATACAAAACACCGTTTTCAAGTATTTAAACTGTCATGTTCATGTATTTGTCTTGTTTAATGGCTTATGTTTGCAAAATCAAGATAAAATAGCTGCTCTCAGATTGTAAAAACATACAAAATGCTGTTTTCAAGTATTTAAACTGTCATATTCATGTTGCTGTCGTGTATAATGGCTAATGTTGGAGAAATCAAAATAAAATTGCTGTTTTAACCATGCAAAAGCATACAAAACACGGTTTTCAAGTATTTAAACTGTCATATACATGTATATGTCGTGTGTAATGGCTTATGTTTGCAAAATCAAGATAAAATAGCTGTTTTCAGCTTGCAGAAACATACAAAATGCTGTTTTCAAGTATTTAAACTGTCATATTCATGTTTCTGTCGTATATAATGGCTAATGTTGGAGAAATCAAGATAAAACTGCTGTTTTAAGCATTTAAAAGCAAACAAAACACCGTTTTCAAGAATTTAAACTGTCATATTCATGTATATGTCGTATGTAATGGCTTATGTTTGCAAAATAATG
>CAWWDY010000138.1:0-49949 GCA_963942605.1 Poecilus cupreus | reverse complement strand
ATTAGGCACGACATATACATAAAATATGACAGTTTGTATACATAAAAAACGGTGTTTTGTATGATTTTGCATGCTTAAAACAGCAATTTTATCTTGATTTCACCAACATTAGCCATTATACACGACAGAATCATTAATATGACAGTTTAAATACATGAAAACAGCATTTTGTATGTTTTTGCAAGCTGAAAGCAGCTATTTTATCTTGATTTTGCAAACATAAGCCATTACACACGACACATACATGAATATGACAGTTCGTATACTTAAAAAACGGTGTTTCGTATGCTTTTACATGCTTAAAACAGCAATTTTATCTTGATTTCACCAACATTAGCCATTATACACGACACAAACATGAATATGGTAGTTTAAATACTTGAAAACAGCATTTTGTATGTTTTTGCAAGCTGAAAACAGCTATATTATCTTGATTTTGCAAACATAAGATATTACACACGACATATACATGAATATGACAGTTTGTATACTTAAAAACGGTGTTTTGTATGCTTTTGCATGCTTAAAACAGCAATTTTATCTTGATTTCACCAACATTAGCCATTATACACGACAGAATCATGAATATGACAGTTTAAATACATGAAAACCTCATTTTGTATGTTTTTGCAAGCTGAAAGCAGCTATTTTATCTTGATTTTGCAAACATAAGCCATTACACACGACATATACACGAATATGACAGTTTGTATACTTAAAAACGGTGTTTCGTATGCTTTTGTATGCTTAAAACAGCAATTTTATCTTGATTTCACCAACATTAGCCATTATACACGACAGAAACATGAATATGACAGTTTAAATACTTGAAAACAGCATTTTGTATGTTTTGCAAGCTGAAAATAGCTATTTTATCTTGAGTTTGCAAACATAAGCCATTACACACGACATATACATGAATATGACAGTTTGTTTATTTAAAAACGGTGTTTTGTATGCTTTTTGCATGCTTAAAACTGCAATTTTATCTTGATTTCACCAACAATAACCATTATACACGACATAATCATGAATATGACAGTTTATATACATGAAAACAGCATTTTGTATATTTTTGCAAGCTGAGAGCAGCTATTTTATCTTGATTTTGCAAACATAAGCCATTACACATGACATATACATGAATATGACAGTTTGTATACTTAAAAACGGTGTTTCGTATGCTTTTGCATGATTAAAGCAGCAATTTTATCTTGATTTCACCAACATTAGCCATTATACACGACAGAAACATGAATATGACAGTTTAAATACTTGAAAACAGCATTTTGTATGTTTTTGCAAGCTGAAAACAGCTATTTTATCTTGATTTTGCAAACATAAGCCATTACACACGACATATACATGAATATGACAGTTTGTATACTTAGAAACGGAGTTTTGTATGCTATTGCAAGCTTAAAACTGCAATTTTATCTTGATTTCACCAACATTAACCATTATACACGACATAATCATGAATATGACAGTTTATATACATGAAAACAGCATTTTGTATATTTTTGCAAGCTGAGAGCAGCTATTTTATCTTGATTTTGCAAACATAAGCCATTACACATGACATATACATGAATATGACAGTTTGTATACTTAAAAACGGTGTTTCGTATGCTTTTGCATGATTAAAACAGCAATTTTATCTTGATTTCACCAACATTAGCCATTATACACGACAGAATCATGAATATGACAGTTTAAATACATGAAAACAGCATTTTGTATGTTTTTGCAAGCTGAAAGCAGCTATTTTATCTTGATTTTGCAAACATAAGCCATTACACACGACATATACATGAATATGACAGTTTGTTTATTTAAAAACGGTGTTTTGTATGCTTTTGCATGCTTAAAACTGCAATTTTATCCTTGATTTCACCAACATTAGTCATTATACACGACAGAAACATGAATATTGACAGTTTAAATACTTGAAAACAGCATTTTGTATGTTTTGCAAGCTGAAAACAGCTATTTAGTCTTGAGTTTGCAAACATAAGCCATTAGGCACGACATATACATAAATATGACAGTTTGTATACATAAAAACGGTATTTTGTATGATTTTGCATGCTTAAAACAGCAATTTTATCTTGATTTCACCAACATTAGCCATTATACACGACAGAATCATTAATATGACAGTTTAAATACATGAAAACAGCATTTTGTATGTTTTTGCAAGCTGAAAGCAGCTATTTTATCTTGATTTTGCAAACATAAGCCATTACACACGACATATACATGAATATGACAGTTTGTATACTTAAAAACGGTGTTTCGTATGCTTCTGCATTCTTTAAACAGCAATTTTATCTTGATTTCACCAACATTAGCCATTATACACGACACAAACATGAATATGGCAGTTTAAATACTTGAAAACAGCATTTTGTATGTTTTTGCAAGCTGAAAACAGCTATATTATCTTGATTTTGCAAACATAAGCCATTACACACGACATATACATGAATATGACAGTTTGTATACTTAAAAACGGTGTTTTGTATGCTTTTGCATGCTTAAAACAGCAATTTTATCTTGATTTCACCAACATTAGCCATTATACACGACAGAAACATGAATATGACAGTTTAAATACTTGAAAACAGCTTTTGTATGTTTTGCAAGCTGAAAATAGCTATTTTATCTTGAGTTTGCAAACATAAGCCATTACACACGATATATACATGAATATGACAGTTTGTTTATTTAAAAACGGTGTTTTGTATGCTTTTGCATGCTTAAAACAGCAATTTTATCTTGATTTCACCAACATTAGCCATTATACACGACAGAAACATGAATATGACAGTTTAAATACTTGAAAACTGAATTTTGTATGTTTTGCAAGCTGAAAACAGCTATTTTGTCTTGAGTTTGCAAACATAAGCCATTAGGCACGACATATACATAAATATGACAGTTTGTATACATAAAAACGGTGTTTTGTATGATTTTGCATGCTTAAAACAGCAATTTTATCTTGATTTCACCAACATTAGCCATTATACACGACAGAATCATTAATATGACAGTTTAAATACATGAAAACAGCATTTTGTATGTTTTTGCAAGCTGAAAGCAGCTATTTTATCTTGATTTTGCAAACATAAGCCATTACACACGACACATACATGAATATGACAGTTCGTATACTTAAAAACGGTGTTTCGTATGCTTTTACATGCTTAAAACAGCAATTTTATCTTGATTTCACCAACATTAGCCATTATACACGACACAAACATGAATATGGTAGTTTAAATACTTGAAAACAGCATTTTGTATGTTTTTGCAAGCTGAAAACAGCTATATTATCTTGATTTTGCAAACATAAGATATTACACACGACATATACATGAATATGACAGTTTGTATACTTAAAAACGGTGTTTTGTATGCTTTTGCATGCTTAAAACAGCAATTTTATCTTGATTTCACCAACATTAGCCATTATACACGACAGAATCATGAATATGACAGTTTAAATACATGAATACCTCATTTTGTATGTTTTTGCAAGCTGAAAGCAGCTATTTTATCTTGATTTTGCAAACATAAGCCATTACACACGACATATACATGAATATGACAGTTTGTATACTTAAAAACGGTGTTTTGTATGCTTTTGCATGCTTAAAACAGCAATTTTATCTTGATTTCACCAACATTAGCCATTATACACGACAGAAACATGAATATGACAGTTTAAATACTTGAAAACAGCTTTTGTATGTTTTGCAAGCTGAAAATAGCTATTTTATCTTGAGTTTGCAAACATAAGCCATTACACACGATATATACATGAATATGACAGTTTGTTTATTTAAAAACGGTGTTTTGTATGCTTTTCCATGCTTAAAACAGCAATTTTATCTTGATTTCACCAACATTAGCCATTATACACGACAGAAACATGAATATGACAGTTTAAATACTTGAAAACTGAATTTTGTATGTTTTGCAAGCTGAAAACAGCTATTTTGTCTTGAGTTTGCAAACATAAGCCATTAGGCACGACATATACATAAATATGACAGTTTGTATACATAAAAACGGTGTTTTGTATGATTTTGCATGCTTAAAACAGCAATTTTATCTTGATTTCACCAACATTAGCCATTATACACGACAGAATCATTAATATGACAGTTTAAATACATGAAAACAGCATTTTGTATGTTTTTGCAAGCTGAAAGCAGCTATTTTATCTTGATTTTGCAAACATAAGCCATTACACACGACACATACATGAATATGACAGTTCGTATACTTAAAAACGGTGTTTCGTATGCTTTTTACATGCTTAATACAGCAATTTTATCTTGATTTCACCAACATTAGCCATTATACACGACACAAACATGAATATGGTAGTTTAAATACTTGAAAACAGCATTTTGTATGTTTTTGCAAGCTGAAAACAGCTATATTATCTTGATTTTGCAAACATAAGATATTACACACGACATATACATGAATATGACAGTTTGTATACTTAAAAACGGTGTTTTGTATGCTTTTGCATGCTTAAAACAGCAATTTTATCTTGATTTCACCAACATTAGCCATTATACACGACAGAATCATGAATATGACAGTTTAAATACATGAAAACCTCATTTTGTATGTTTTTGCAAGCTGAAAGCAGCTATTTTATCTTGATTTTGCAAACATAAGCCATTACACACGACATATACACGAATATGACAGTTTGTATACTTAAAAACGGTGTTTCGTATGCTTTTGTATGCTTAAAACAGCAATTTTATCTTGATTTCACCAACATTAGCCATTATACACGACAGAAACATGAATATGACAGTTTAAATACTTGAAAACAGCATTTTGTATGTTTTGCAAGCTGAAAATAGCTATTTTATATTAAGTTTGCAAACATAAGCCATTACACACGACATATACATGAATATGACAGTTTGTTTATTTAAAAACGGTGTTTTGTATGCTTTTGCATGCTTAAAACAGCAATTTTATCTTGATTTCACCAACATTAGCCATTAAACACAACAGAAACATGAATATGACAGTTTAAATACTTGAAAACAGCATTTTGTATGTTTTGCAAGCTGAAAACAGTTATTTTGTCTTGAGTTTGCAAACATAAGCCATTACACACGACATATACATGAATATGACAGTTTGTATACTTAAAAACGGTGTTTTGTATGCTTTTGCATGCTTAAAATAGCAATTTTATCTTGATTTCACCAACATTAGCCATTATACACGACAGAAACATGAATATGACAGTTTAAATACTTGAAAACAGCATTTTGTATGTTTTGCAAGCTGAAAATAGCTATTTTATCTTGAGTTTGCAAACATAAGCCATTACACACGACATATACATGAATATGACAGTTTGTTTATTTAAAAACGGTGTTTTGTATGCTTTTGCATGCTTAAAACTGCAATTTTATCTTGATTTCACCAACATTAACCATTATACACGACATAATCATGAATATGACAGTTTATATACATGAAAACAGCATTTTGTATATTTTTGCAAGCTGAAAGCAGCTATTTTATCTTGATTTTGCAAACATAAGCCATTACACATGACATATACATGAATATGACAGTTTGTATACTTAAAAACGGTGTTTCGTATGCTTTTGCATGATTAAAACAGCAATTTTATCTTGATTTCACCAACA
Source organism: Poecilus cupreus (assembly GCA_963942605.1). Classification (NCBI taxonomy): domain Eukaryota; kingdom Metazoa; phylum Arthropoda; class Insecta; order Coleoptera; family Carabidae; genus Poecilus; species Poecilus cupreus. The sequence goes on along the minus strand of CAWWDY010000138.1, from coordinate 44,247 downwards.
TTAGCCATTATACACGACAGAAACATGAATATGACAGTTTAAATACTTGAAAACAGCATTTTGTATGTTTTTGCAAGCTGAAAACAGCTATTTTATCTTGATTTTGCAAACATAAGCCATTACACACGACATATACATGAATATGACAGTTTGTATACTTAGAAACGGAGTTTTGTATGCTATTGCAAGCTTAAAACTGCAATTTTATCTTGATTTCACCAACATTAGCCATTATACACGACAGAATCATGAATATGACAGTTTAAATACATGAAAACAGCATTTTGTATGTTTTTGCAAGCTGAAAGCAGCTATTTTATCTTGATTTTGCAAACATAAGCCATTACACACGACATATACATGAATATGACAGTTTGTTTATTTAAAAACGGTGTTTTGTATGCTTTTGCATGCTTAAAACTGCAATTTTATCTTGATTTCACCAACATTAGTCATTATACACGACAGAAACATGAATATGACAGTTTAAATACTTGAAAACAGCATTTTGTATGTTTTGCAAGCTGAAAACAGCTATTTTGTCTTGAGTTTGCAAACATAAGCTATTACAAACGACATGTACATGAATATGACAGTTTGTATACTTTAAAACGGTGTTTTGTATGCTTTTGCATGCTTAAAACTGCAACTTTATCATAATTTCACCAACATTAGCCATTATACACGACAGAAACATGAATATGACAGTTTAAATACTTGAAAACAGCATTTTGTATGTTTTTGCAAGCTGAAAACAGCTATTTTATCTTGATTTTGCAAACATAAGCCATTACACACGACATATACATGAATATGACAGTTTGTATACTTAAAAACGGTGTTTCGTATGCTTTTGCATGCTTAAAACAGCAATTTTATCTTGATTTCACCAACATTAGCCATTATACACGACACAAACATGAATATGGCAGTTTAAATACTTGAAAACAGCATTTTGTATATTGTTGCAAGCTGAAAGCAGCTATTTTATCTTGATTTTGCAAACATAAGCCATTACACACGACATATACATGAATATGGCAGTTTGTATACTTAAAAACGGTGTTTTGTATGCTTTTGCATGTTTAAAACAGCAATTTTATCTTGATTTCACCAACATTAGCCATTATACACGACAGAAACATGAATATGACAGTTTAAATACTTGAAAACAGCATTTTGCATGTTTTTGCAAGCTGAAAACAGCTATTTTATCTTGATTTTGCAAACATAAGCCATTACACACGACATATACATGAATATGACAGTTTGTATACTTAAAAAGGGTGTTTTGTATGCTTTTGCATGCTTAAAACTGGAATTTTATCTTGATTTTAACAACATTAGCCATAACACACGACAGAAACATGAATATGACAGTTTATATACTTGAAAACAGCATTTTGCATGTTTTTGCAAGCTGAAAACAGCTATTTTATCTTGATTTTGCAAACATAAGCCATTACACACGACATATACATAAATATGACAGATTAAATACATGAAAACAGCATTTTGTATGCTTTTGCAAGTTGGAAACAGCTTATTTATCTTGATTTTGCAAACATAAGACACTACACACGACATATACATGAATATGACAGTTTATATACTTGAAAACAGCATTTTGTATGTTTTTGCAAGTTGAAAACAGCTATTTTATATTGATTTTGCAAACATAAGCCATTACACAAGACATATACATGAATATGACAGTTTGTATACTTAAAAACGGTGTTTTGTATGCTTTTGCATGCTTAAAACTGCAATATAATCTTGATTTCATCAACATTAGCCATTATGCACGACAGAAACATGAATATGACAGTTTAAATACTTGAAAACAGCATTTTGTATGTTTTTGCAAGCTGAAAACAGCTATTTTATCTTGATTTTGCAAACATATGCAATTACACACGACATATACATGAATATGACAGTTTGTATACTTAAAAACGGTTTTTTGTATGCTTTTGCATGCTTAAAACTGCAATTTTATCTTGATTTCACCAACATTATACATTATACACGACAGAAACATGAATATGACATTTTAAATACTTGAAAACAGCATGTTGTATGTTTTTGCAAGCTGAAAACAGCTATTTTATCTTGATTTTGCATACATAAGCCATTACACACGACATATACATGAATATGAAAGTTTGTATACTTAAATACGGTGTTTTGTATGCTTTTGCATGCTTAAAATTGCAATTTTATCTTGATTTCACCAACAATAGCCATTATACACGACAGAAACATAAATATGACAGTTTAAATACTTGAAAACAGCATTTTGTATGTTTTTGCAAGCTGAAAACAGCTTTTTATCTTGATTTTGCAAACATAAGCCATTAAACACGACATATACATGAATATGACAGTTTGTATACTTAAAAACGGTGTTTTGTATGCTTTTGCATGCTTAAAACTGCAATTTTATCTTGATTTCACTAACATTAACCATTATACTCGACAGAAACATAAATATGACAATTTAAATACTTGAAAACAGCATTTTGTATGTTTTTGCAAGCTGAAAACAGCTATTTTATCTTGATTTTGCAAACATAAGCCATTACACACGACATATACATGAATATGACAGTTTGTTTATTTAAAAACGGTGTTTTGTATACTTTTGCATGCTTAAAACAGCAATTTTATCTTGATTTCACCAACATTAGCCATTATACACGACAGAAACATGAATATATGAATAAAATGAATATATGAATAAAAACGGTGTTTTGTATATTTTTGCATGCTTAAAACAGCAATTTTATCTTGATTTCACCAACATTAGCCATTATACACGACAGAAACATAAATATGACAGTTTAAATACTTGAAAACAGCATTTTGTATGTTTTGCAAGCTGAAAACAGCTATTTTGTCTTGAGTTTGCAAACATAAGCTATTACAAACGACATGTACATGAATATGACAGTTTGTATACTTAAAAACGGTGTTTTGTATGCTTTTGCATGCTTAAAAATGCAACTTTATCTTAATTTCACCAACATTAGCCATTATACACGACAGAAACATGAATATGACAGTTTAAATACTTGAAAACAGCATTTTGTATGTTTTTGCAAGCTGAAAACAGCTATTTTATCTTGATTTTGCAAACATAAGCCATTACACACGACATATACATAAATATGACTGTTTGTATACTTAAAAACGGTATTTTGTATGCTTTTGCATGCTTAAAACTAGAATTTTATCTTGATTTCACCAACATTAGCCATAACACACGACAGAAACATGAATATGACAGTTTAAATACTTGAAAACAACATTTTGCATGTTTTTGCAAGCTGAAAACAGCTATTTTATATTGATTTTGCAAACATAAGCCATTACACACGACATATACATGAATATGACAGTTTGTATACTTAAAAAGGGTGTTTTGTATGCTTTTGCATGCATAAAACTGCAATTTAATCTTGATTTCACCAACATTAGCCATTATACACGACAGAAACATGAATATGACAGTTTAAATACTTGAAAACAGCATTTTGTATGTTTTTGCAAGCTGAAAACAGCTATTTTATCTTGATTTTGCAAACATAAGACATTACACACGACATATACAAGAATATGACAGTTTGTATACTTAAAAAGGGTGTTTTGTATGCTTTTGCATGCTTAAAACTGCAATTTTATCTTGATTTCACCAACATTAGCCATTATACACGACAGAAACATGAATATGACAGTTTAAATACTTTAAAACAGCATTTTGTATGTTTTTGCAAGCTGAAAACAGCTATTTTATCTTGATTTTGCAAACATAAGCCATTACACACGACATATACATAAATATGACAGTTTGTATACTTAAAAAGGGTGTTTTGTATGCTTTTGCATGCTTAAAACTGCAATTTTATCTTGATTTCACCAACATTAGCCATTATGCACGACAGAAACATGAATATGACAGTTTAAATACTTGAAAACAGCATTTTGTATGTTTTTGCAAGCTGAAAACAGCTATTTTATCTTGATTTTGCAAACATAAGCCATTACACACGACATATACATGAATATAATAATAATAATAATAATTTATTGACCCGTAAAACTGTTACATATAGATAACAAGATGTTACAGACAGATAGCAAAATGTTACATACAAATAACAAACAAGGTAAGTCAAAACATACAGAAATTAAGTGATCAAATAATAATTAACATTATAGTAGCATTTATCTACAAGGTAAGATTTAACTTGTGTTTTGAAACAATTTAACGATGCTATTTCTTTTAGATGAACTGGTAACTTATTATACATTATAGCACACATATATAATGGATTATTACATGATAATGACAGGTTACATTTATTTACATGAATATGATTAGTTTGACGAGTAAAATGAGTATGAACATCATAGTTATTAACAAACAGATTTTGATTCTTACGTGCAAATACAAGACATTCATATATATATATATATATATATATATATATATATATATATATATATATATATATATATATATATATATATAACTAGGAAGAGTAATAATATTTAAAGTTTTAAATAAATTTTTACATGAAGTCATACTGCTTGCGTTCATAATCAATCTTATAATTCTCTTTTGGAGGACAAATAACCTACTTGCAGCAGGAGAGTTACCCCAAAGAATGATACCGTAGGAAATGACTGATTGAAATTTACCAAAGTAAAGCATAGTAAGCGTTTTAATTGATACATACGTTCTTAGCTGACATACCAGATAACACAAGGAATTTAGTTTAGATATTATAAAATCAATGTGAATTGACCAGTCTAAATTTTCCTGCAAGAAAACTCCTAGTAATTTTGTGTTATCGGATATTTTGATACTTTTATTATTGTAAAGATTTCTTATAAGTAGCCGAGAGTTTGGTTTATTGTAGACATTATGAAAATGTAAGATAATTGTTTTCTCACAGTTTATTAGAAGTTTATATCGCACCAATTGAAAACGTACTCTATATGACCTTGAAGAGCTTCATGAATTGTATTTACATTTTTTGATCTAATTATTTGACAAATATCGTCAGCATATACGAAAGTTTCACTTTCAAGATCATTATTCTGAACACATTGAGTAGGAAAACTGTTGTTAAGAAAGTCGTTCACAAATATAATAAACAATAAGGGGCCTAATTTAGAACCCTGCGGAACACCAATGTTATTATGTTTACGTTCAGAAATATACGTCTGAGTTATATTGTCTTTGCTGTGTTGAATAGAGACAACTTGTTCTCGGTTTGTTAAATAGCTGTTTATTAAATCATTGGCAACACCACGAACTCCAACGTTTTCCAGTTTTTGTAGCAGGTCCTGGTGATTAACGCAATCGAAAGCTTTAGATAGATCGTAGAAAGCTCCATAAGTGTGTTCACGATTGTCTATTCCTTCATATATTCTACTTATAATATTAGCTAGCGCTAATGATGTAGATCTCGACTGACGAAAACCATACTGATGAGGGTGTAGTAAATCATTCTTTTGGAGAAAAGAGTATATTCGAATGTAAATAACTTCTTCAAATATTTTCGAGAGGCATGACTGAACGGCAATTGGCCTGTAGTTGTTTAGATCATGGATAGAGTTCTTTTTGTGTACTGGAACGATTCGAGATATTTTAAGTCTGTCTGGAAAGACACCTTCGTTTAAACATGTATTTATGATATGTGTAAGAGGACTGACAATAAGTTCTGCTATATAGTATAGAATGTTGCATGGTATACCATCGAAACCATGAGAAGTTTTCTTTCCAATTTTATGAATGAGACACAGAATTTCTTCTTCGGATACAGGTTGTAAAAAAATATTGTGGCAGGTCTTATAGCTGTTTGAAGGATTTTTATTCTTTCTATGCTCGGAATTTATATCTTTAGTTATATTTAGCACTTTATTTATAAAAAAGTCATTGAAAACGTTTGCTAAAATTTGCGGATCCATAAGTAGATTTTCATTGTCTAATATTTTGAAGTTTTTACACTTAGGATTATTTTTCGAATCTTTTATTATTGTCCAGGCAGCTTTCATAGGATTATCTGATGTAGATATGATGTTATCGTAATATATTCTTTTATTTTTAGAAATATATGTTTTAAGATTACTATTAGCTTGCTTGTAAAGTGTCCAGTCATCTTGATTTCCAGTAATTTTAACTTTTTGGAGTAACATATCAACACGATTGTTATAAATTTTGATATTGTATGTAATCCACTGTGGTACTTTAGGATTTGATGATTTCATTTTGCTAATTGGAAATGCACATTCAAATGCATACAGAATTATTTCATAGAAGATGTTAAATTTGTCATTACAGTTACTTGTATTGTAAATGGAAGTGAATGATTCAAGTTCTATTTTGTGCACAAAGTGATTTATATTAACACTGCTGTAAATACGTCCATAATGGTAATATTTGGTATTGATCATTTCACAAACATTTTTAATTTTAAAATACAATGGGTTGTGATCGGAGAGAGAGTTTTTATTTAACACACCACTATCATATTTATCAGAGTCCATATCGGATATAAAATAGTCTATAAGTGATGCACTATTTTTGGTTTCTCTTGTCGAGGTTTTTGTGACAACGTTAAGTTTAAATGAAGAGAGTAAATCTTTAAAAGTTGATTTTATTATAGAATTTTCATTATAATTAATATTGAAGTCACCACAAAGGATTATGGAGGAATTTTTATTGTTATTTTTTAGTTCACATAATTTCTTCAGGATATCGCTCATGTGTTTCAAAAAGATTTTAAAGCAAGCCGACGGTGCACGATAAAAACAAATTATGTAGAATATATGTTTTTTAAAGATACCTGAATACCACAGCACTCAAAGACCTGTTCAATGCTCATTTCACGACAGAATTTTAAATCACACGTTATTATTTCTGGTTTAGAGAGAATTATAACACCACCACCTCTAAGATGATGTCGACAAAAATAACTGCAGATGGTGTAATTTTTAATTTTAAAATAGTTTAAGTTATCATCAGTTAGCCAGTGTTCATTTAAGCAGATTAGATCAAAATTCATATCATCAAGGAAGACATTAATATTATCCATTTTATTTACCGCAGATTGTATGTTCCAGTTAAGAATATTTACGGAGTTTGAGTTAGGATCAGAATTAATATTTTCGTTTATCCTAAAAAAGAATCTTTATTTTGTTTGTTAATTAACTCGGGCTTTTTGGTGTAAAATTTATTTATAAAGGTTCCTTTTGGCCAATTATCAGTATTAAGGACTATATTCACCGATTTACTTGGTACACTGATTTTAAATGATTTGTAATGATCATATTTTGATTTTAAAATAATGCTGTTTAAAATATTAAGTTTATTTAAATGATTGAGGACGTTATCGCAAGTAGAATCTGGGTGAAGCCAGGAGATAAAGAAATGTTCATATCTTTGAACAGTGATAAGATTTGAATTTTCGATTTTAGAACCCGTGCCATACAATATTTTATTTCTATTATTTATTCTTCTTTGATTTTTATTTATTACTAAAGTAAAATTATCATCATCAGTAGTTTTATTTGATTTAACGTTATTGTTTTGGACACTAATATTTTTATTTGTTTCAATTTCCTCAGAGGTAGATTTCAATCGCGTTATTAGAGCGTAAGTTGTATTATCGTTATTACCTTTTTTAGAGAATTTATCATTGGCCTTGGATATTTTATTTGCTTTGGATGCGGTAGAGACATCTTCAGTGTCTTTGTTTAACGATATGTCACTACCCGATAAATTAGTATTTATTAATTTTTGGTGTGTGTTCTCGCTATTACTTATATTTATTGTTTTATTTATATTACTGAGATTATAATTAAGTTTACTTAGCTCTACTTTGAGATCACTTACTTGTGAATTTAATTCATTAATTTTAAGGTTTTGATTTTGTATTATTACCAAACACTGCTCTATTAAAGTAGTAAGTTTATCAGGGCTTGATTTATCACTTGCCATACACTGTTCACAGAACCATTTAATGTTCTTATTGCTTGACAAACTGTTGAACTCACTTTTTTTTATTTGAGCACAGGCGATATGGTAGGTACTTTTGCAGGTACCGAAACATGATACCGAGAAAAGGCCATCTTTCTCTGAAATTTCTTCACTGCAAAATTTGCATGATATTATACTTTCCGCCATTTTGACGATTGACAATTTGTATACTTAAAAAGGGTGTTTTGTATGCTTTTGCATGCTTAAAACTGCAATTTTATCTTGATTTCACCAACATTAGCCATTATACAGGACAGAAACACGAATATGACAGTTTATATACTTGAAAACAGCATTTTGTATGTTTTTGCAAGCTAAAAACAGCTATTTTATCTTGATTTTGCAAACATAAGCCATTACACACGACATATACATGAATATGACAGTTTGTATACTTAAAAACGGTGTTTTGTATGCTTTTGCATGCTTAAAACAGCAATTTTATCTTGATTTCACCAACATTAGCCATTATACACGACAGAAACATAAATATGACAGTTTAAATACTTGAAAACAGCATTTTGTATGTTTTTGAAAGCTGAAAACAGCTATTTTATCTTGATTTTGCAAACATAAGCCATTACACACGACATATACATGAATATGACAGTTTGTTTACTTAAAAACGGTGTTTTGTATGCTTTTGCATGTTTAAAACAGCAATTTTATCTTGATTTCACCAACATTAGCCATTATACACGACAGAAACATGAATATAACATTTTAAATACTTGAAAACAGCATGTTGTATGTTTTTGCAAGCTGAAAACAGCTATTTTATCTTGATTTTGCATACATAAGCCATTACACACGACATATACATGAATATGACTGTTTGTATACTTAAATACGGTGTTTTGTATGCTTTTGCATGCTTAAAATTGCAATTTTATCTTGATTTCACCAACATTACCAATTTTACACGACAGAAACATGAATATGACAGTTTATATACTTGAAAACAGCATTTTGTATGTTTTTGCAAGCTAAAAACAGCTATTTTATCTTGATTTTGCAAACATAAGCCATTACACACGACATATACATGAATATGACAGTTTGTATACTTAAAAACGGTGTTTTGTATGCTTTTGCATGCTTTAAACAGCAATTTTATATTGATTACACCAACATTAGCCATTATACACGACAGAAACATGAATATGACAGTTTAAATACTTGAAAACAGCATTTTGTATGTTTTTGAAAGCTGAAAACACCTATTTTATCTTGATTTTGCAAACATAAGCCATTAAACACGACATATACATGAATATGATAGTTTGTATAATTAAAAACGGTGTTTTGTATGCTTTTGCATGTTTAAAACAGCAATTTTATCTTGATTTCACCAACATTAGCCATTATATACGACAGAAACATGAATATGACAGTTTAGATACTTGAAAACAGCATTTAGTATATTTGTGCAAGCTGAAAACAGCTATTTTATCTTGATTTTGCAAACATATGCCATTACACACGACATATACATAAATATGACAGTTTGTATACTTAAAAACGGTTTTTTGTATGCTTTTGCATGCCTAAAACTGCAATTTTATCTTGATTTCACCAACATTAGCCATTATACACGACAGAAACATGAATATGACATTTTAAATACTTGAAAACAGCATGTTGTATGTTTTTGCAAGCTGAAAACAGCTATTTTATCTTGATTTTGCATACATAAGCCATTACACACGACATATACATGAATATGACTGTTTGTATACTTAAATACGGTGTTTTGTATGCTTTTGCATGCTTAAAATTGCAATTTTATCTTGATTTCACCAACATTAGCCATTATACACGACAGAAACATGAATATGACAGTTTATATACTTGAAAACAGCATTTTGTATGTTTTTGCAAGCTAAAAACAGCTATTTTATCTTGATTTTGCAAACATAAGCCATTACACACGACATATACATGAATATGACAGTTTGTATACTTAAAAACGGTGTTTTGTATGCTTTTGCATGCTTTAAACAGCAATTTTATCTTGATTTCACCAACGTTAGCCATTATACACGACAGAAACATGAATATGACAGTTTAAATACTTGAAAACAGCATTTTGTATATTTTTGAAAGCTGAAAACAGCTATTTTATCTTGATTTTGCAAACATAAGCCATTACACACGACATAAACATGAATATGACAGTTTGTATACTTAAAAATGGTATTTTGTATGCTATTGCATGCTTAAAGCAGCAATTTTATCTTGATTTCACCAACATTAGCCATTATACACGACAGAAACATGAATATGACAGTTTACATATTTGAAAACAGCATTTTGTATGTTTTTGCAAGCTGAAAACAGCTATTTTATCTTGATTTTGCAAACATAAGCCATTACACATGACATATACATGAATATGACAGTTTGTATACTTAAAAACGGTGTTTTGTATGCTTTTGCATGCTTAAAACAGCAACTTTATCTTGATTTCACCAACGTTAGCCATTATACACGACAGAAACATGAATATGACAGTTTAAATACTTGAAAACAGCATTTTGTATGTTTTTGAAAGCTGAAAACAGCTATTTTATCTTGATTTTGCAAACATAAGCCATTACACACGACATATACATGAATATGACAGTTTGTATACTTAAAAACGGTGTTTTGTATGATTTTGCATGTTTAAAACAGCAATTTTATCTTGATTTCACCAACATTAGCCATTATACACGACAGAAACATGAATATGACAGTTTATATACTTGAAAACAGCATTTTGTATGTTTTTGCAAGCTAAAAACAGCTATTTTATCTTGATTTTGCAAACATAAGCCATTACACACGACATATACATGAATATGACAGTTTGTATACTTAAAAACGGTGTTTTGTATGCTTTTGCATGCTTAAAACAGCAATTTTATCTTGATTTCACCAACGTTAGCCATTATACACGACAGAAACATGAATATGACAGTTTAAATACTTGAAAACAGCATTTTGTATGTTTTTGAAAGCTGAAAACAGCTATTTTATCTTGATTTTGCAAACATAAGCCATTGCACACGACATATACATGAATATGACAGTTTGTATACTTAAAAACGGTGTTTTGTATGATGTTGCATGTTTAAAACAGCAATTTTATCTTGATATAGCCAACATTAGACATTATACACGACAGAAACATGAATATGACAGTTTAAATACTTGAAAACGGCATTTAGTATATATTTGCAAACTGAAAACAGCTATTTTATCTTGATTTTGCAAACATATGCCATTACACACGACATATACATGAATATGACAGTTTGTATACTTAAAAACGGTTTTTTGTATGCTTTTGCATGCTTAAAACTGCAATTTTATCTTGATTTCAAAAACATTAGCCATTATACACGACAGAAACATGAATATGACATTTTAAATACTTGAAAACAGCATGTTGTATGTTTTTGCAAGCTGAAAACAGCTATTTTATCTTGATTTTGCATACATAAGCCATTACACACGACATATACATGAATATGACAGTTTGTAAACTTAAATACGGTGTTTTGTATGCTTTTGCATGCTTAAAATTGCAATTTTATCTTGATTTCACCAAAATTAGCCATTATACACGACAGAAACATGAATATGACAGTTTACATATTTGAAAACAGCATTTTGTATGTTTTTGCAAGCTGAAAACAGCTATTTTATCTTGATTTCGCAAACATAAGCCATTACACATGACATATACATGAATATGACAGTTTGTATACTTAAAAACGGTGTTTTGTATGTTTTTTCATGCTTAAAACTGCAATTTTATCTTGATTTCACTAACATTAACCATTATACACAACAGAAACATGAATATGACAGTTTAAATACTTGAATACAGCATTTTGTATGTTTTTGCAAGCTGAAAACAGCTATTTTATCTTGATTTTGCAAACATAAGCCATTACACACGACATATACATGAATATGACAGTTTGTATACTTAAAAACGTTGTTTTGTATGCTTTTGCATGCTTAAAACAGCAATTTTATATTGATTTCACCAACATTAGCCATTATACACGACAGAAACATGAATATGACAGTTTTAATACTTGAAAACAGCATTTTGTATGTTTTTGAAAGCTGAAAACACCTATTTTATCTTGATTTTGCAAAAATAAGCCATTAAACACGACATATACATGAATATGACAGTTTGTATAATTAAAAACGGTGTTTTGTATGCTTTTGCATGTTTAAAACAGCAATTTTATCTTGATTTCACCAACATTAGCCATTATACACGACAGAAACATTAATATGACAGTTTAAATACTTGAAAACAGCATTTAGTATATTTGTGCAAGCTGAAAACAGCTATTTTATCTTGAATTTGCAAACATATGCCATTACACACGACATATACATGAATATGACAGTTTGTATACTTAAAAACGGTTTTTTGTATGCTTTTGCATGCTTAAAACTGCAATTTTATCTTTATTTCACCAACATTAGCCATTATACACGACAGAAACATGAATATGACATTTTAAATACTTAAAAACAGCATGTTGTATGTTTTTGCAAGCTGAAAACAGCTATTTTATCTTGATTTTGCATACATAAGCCATTACACACGACATATACATGAATATGACAGTTTGTATACTTAAATACGGTGTTTTGTATGCTTTTGCATGCTTAAAACTGCAATTTTATCTTGATTTCACTAACATTAACCATTATACACGACAGAAACATGAATATGAAAGTTTAAATACTTGAAAACAGCATTTTGCATGTTTTTGCAAGCTTAAAACAGTTATTTTATCTTGATTTTGCAAACATAAGCCATTAAACACGACATATACATGAATATGACAGTTTGTATACTTAAAAGCGGTGTTTTGTATGCTTTTGCATGATTAAAACTGCAATTTTATCTTGATTTCACCAACATTAGCCATTATGCACGACAGAAACATGAATATGACAGTTTAAATACTTGAAAACAGCATTTTGTATGTTTTGCAAGCTGAAAACAGCTATTTTGTCTTGAGTTTGCAAACATAAGCTATTACAAACGACATGTACATGAATATGACAGTTTGTATACTTAAAAACGGTATTTGTATGCTTTTGCATGCTTAAAAATGCAACTTTATCTTAATTTCACCAACATTAGCCATTATACACGACAGAAACATGAATATGACAGTTTAAATACTTGAAAACAGCATTTTGTATGTTTTTGCAAGCTGAAAACAGCTATTTTATCTTGATTTTGCAAACATAAGCCATTACACACGACATATACATAAATATGACTGTTTGTATACTTAAAAACGGTGTTTTGTATGCTTTTGCATGATTAAAACTGGAATTTTATCTTGATTTCACCAACATTAGCCATAACACACGACAGAAACATGAATATGACAGTTTAAATACTTGAAAACAGCATTTTGCATGTTTTTGCAAGCTGAAAACAGCTATTTTATCTTGATTTTGCAAACATAAGCCATTACACACGACATATACATAAATTTAACAGTTTAAATACATGAAAACAGCATTTTGTATGCTTTTGCAAGCTGGAAACAGCTATTTATCTTGATTTTGCAAACATAAGAAACTACACACGACATATACATGAATATGACAGTTTAAATACTTGAAAACAGCATTTTGTATGTTTTTGCTAGTTGAAAACAGCTATTTTATATTGATTTTGCAAACATAAGCCATTACACACGACATATACATGAATATAATAATAATAATAATAATTTATTGACCCGTAAAACTGTTACATATAGATAACAAGATGTTACAGACAGATAGCAAAATGTTACATACAAATAACAAACAAGGTAAGTCAAAACATACAGAAATTAAGTGATCAAATAATAATTAACATTATAGTAGCATTTATCTACAAGGTAAGATTTAACTTGTGTTTTGAAACAATTTAACGATGCTATTTCTTTTAGATGAACTGGTAACTTATTATACATTATAGCACACATATATAATGGATTATTACATGATAATGACAGGTTACATTTATTTACATGAATATGATTAGTTTGACGAGTAAAATGAGTATGAACATCATAGTTATTAACAAACAGATTTTGATTCTTACGTGCAAATACAAGACATTCATATATATATATATATATATATATATATATATATATAAACTAGGAAGAGTAATAATATTTAAAGTTTTAAATAAATTTTTACATGAAGTCATACTGCTTGCGTTCATAATCAATCTTATAATTCTCTTTTGGAGGACAAATAACCTACTTGCAGCAGGAGAGTTACCCCAAAGAATGATACCGTAGGAAATGACTGATTGAAATTTACCAAAGTAAAGCGTAGTAAGCGTTTTAATTGATACATACGTTCTTAGCTGACATACCAGATAACACAAGGAATTTAGTTTAGATATTATAAAATCAATGTGAATTGACCAGTCTAAATTTTCCTGCAAGAAAACTCCTAGTAATTTTGTGTTATCGGATATTTTGATACTTTTATTATTGTAAAGATTTCTTATAAGTAGCCGAGAGTTTGGTTTATTGTAGACATTATGAAAATGTAAGATAATTGTTTTCTCACAGTTTATTAGAAGTTTATATCGCACCAATTGAAAACGTACTCTATATGACCTTGAAGAGCTTCATGAATTGTATTTACATTTTTGATCTAATTATTTGACAAATATCGTCAGCATATACGAAAGTTTCACTTTCAAGATCATTATTCTGAACACATTGAGTAGGAAAACTGTTGTTAAGAAAGTCGTTCACAAATATAATAAACAATAAGGGGCCTAATTTAGAACCCTGCGGAACACCAATGTTTTTTTTTTTTTTTTATATTAAGTTTGAGGCGGGCCGACATCTATGGTCATTTGCCGCCTTTTTATTGTCATATGATTGGGAACACTGATTGTTTTGCGGGAATTAAATTGCACAAGTTTGTTTACTTCGTATATAAACAGTGATGTGTATGAACGAGGTTATGTTGTGATTTCTTGAAGGTGAATGAATTTATAACTGATTCTATGACTTTAAAAATTATTTTGGTTGTCTTTAGTTTATTCTTAGGTTTGTTTACATGATGGCTGCGAATGATTGAACAGTGTACACAAGAGGGAATGGGATTCGCTAGTGAGGCCCTTCACAGCTAAAGGTGCTAAACAAACAGGAAATAGGCCATGGAAAGGATTACAATAGAGAATTACATGTTACTGGGGATGATTTATGAGAATGGTGACATTATTTGCTTATTTATAATAATTGTTATATCTTTAAACTTCTTGTTTGTTTTATATTTCGTTTATTAAATTGATATCTTTTAGAAAGGTAATCAATTTGATTATTTGATCATTATCTTCTTTATTTTGTAGGTTCCCGATATTTATTTTTAATCGATTACGAATATTTTGATATTTAGTACAATCGTTTAATATGTGGCTGACTGTGAGTTGGCATTTGCATAGATTACAGTTTGGTGGATTGTCTTTGGTAAAAAGGTAACTGTGCGTGAGTTTTGTATGACCTATGGTGAGACGGGAGATAACTACTTGTTCTTTTCTAGGTAAATTTATAAATCTTGTAGGAGACCATGGAGTGACGTTTGGTTTAACGTTTTTGAGAAATGTGTTTTGATTATTCCACGATGATTGCCATTTGTTTATGCAAAGTTGTATTGCAGCAGTACTTAGATCAGAAATTCGAACATATGGATATTCATCTGCAGTGAAAGAGGGGTCAATTTGTGATTTAGCTGCGTTGATGGCGAGATGGTCGACTTTCTCGTTTCCAGAGATTCCTATGTGACTTGGGATCCATATAAATAAAACTTCGATATTGTATTGCGATTTGAGAATATAGATAATATTACATATAATTAGAATACTCTGATCTTTAGATGAAGAGGCATGCATAAGGTTGGTTAGTGCGCTCATTGAATCTGTACATATTATAATTTTGTTGATGTGAGGTTTTTTAGATGGAAGCATACGGTAACTAGATTTCAACGCTTCGTATATAGCTATAATTTCTGCTGAGTACACACTGCATAGAGGAGATAGATATATACTTTGTGTGAACTGTTGGAGTGTTGTATTATAAACTGCGCATCCAGCTTGACCGGACTGAATTTTTGATCCATCTGTGTAGAGGATGATACTCCTATGATCTTGTTCATATGGGTAAATAAGGGATTTAAATTCATTTCTAATCAATATGTTTGGTAGATTATTTTTATTAAATTTTGTTAATTTTAGGTTAATATGAATTAATGGATGAATTATCCAACGAGGGAGCGGGTTCATGCCACAATGACTAGTAAAATTGTCGAATGAATGCGTTCTTTTTTCATCTTTGTTTATTTCAAGGAATAGATTGTGCAATATTATTGATAACGGACAATTTTTACATGGAGCTCGTCTGTTGAATAGATTTATTGTCTTCTCGTTATTGAATATTTTATTGTGATTAAGATGGTTTGAATTATCCCATATTTTGATGACATATTTAAGTGACAGATGTTGGCGACGAACATGAAGAGACGGGATGTTTGTTTCACAATATAAGCTATAGCTAGGGCTTGTTCGGAATGCTCCTGAAATACAACGAAGGCCCACATGATGTACTGAATTTATTTTGTTCAGATGACTTTGCTTCGCGATGCCATAGGCTATACAACCATAATCCAATTTAGATAATACCAATGCTTTGTAGAGTGTAGTCAGTGATTTTCGGTCTGCGCCCCATTTTGTATTAGAGAGGTACTTTATCACATTTAAAGCATTTCGGGAAGAAGACACTACATTTGCTATTTGCTCTTTCCAGGTAAGTGACTTGTCAAAAATGATGCCGAGTAGTTTAATTGAAGTGCATTTTTCTAATTTCAGGTTGTAGATTTTAAGATCGGGACTGTTGTGTGGTTTTCTTAATCTACAAAAGTCTATGCTACGAGTTTTTTGCACAGAGAAGGTGAATCCGATAGATGTGGCGTTACTAGTTATAATATCGATAGCTTTTTGGAGACTGTGTTGGGCTGCGGCAGTTTTCTTGGATGTTGTATAAATAACTAGATCATCAACGTACATGAGAGAATTTACATTTTTTGGTATATTGTTTGTTATATTATTTGCAGCTATAAGGAAAAGTGTTGCTGATATTGTTGATCCTTGTGGAATACCGTTTCTAAGTGCACATGATTTAGAAAGGATATTGCCTAATCTTACTCGAAAGGAACGGTTTGAGAGGAAATTTTGTATGAATAACGGAAGGTTTCCTCGGAGTCCCCATTGATGCAGCTTCTGGAGTATTCCATAGCGCCAAGTCATGTCAAAAGCTTTTTCTAAGTCAAACTGTACTGCAATGAGGTGTCTCCGTTGTAAAAATGATGTTTGTATTGCATCAGTGAAGTTGACTAGAATATCAGTTGTGGAGTGGTTTTTTCTGGATCCGCATTGATATGGTTTAAGTAAATTATGTTTGTCAAGAAACCAGGTTAACCGTATATTTGCTAATTTTTCATATACTTTTCCAATATGGCAAGTAAGTGAGATTGGCCTGTAAGATGTTAATTTTTTTAAATCTTTACCTGGTTTAGGTAGTGGGACAATAATAGCTTTCCGCCATAAATCGGGATATTTTCCAGTGGACCATATAAGATTAAAGAAATCACAAATGTAAGATAACATTTCCGAAGGGAGGTTTTTAATCATTTTATATGATATGTTGTCAGGACCTACAGCTGCTGTCGTTTTACCTGATGAATGTATTACGTTTGTGAGTTCTTGTATTGAGAAATCTCGATTATAAAAATCTGAGTCAGCAAAGTTTTCGGTATTGGTGAAATTAAGAGGTGCTTCGAGGGCAGTTTTTGCTTTCCTAAAAGGTAAATTATAGTTTTCGTCACTGCTTACTTCTTCAAAATGATTTGCTAGTTGATCAACAATTTCGTTTTGCTCAATGTAATCGTGACCATTGTTACATATTAAAGAGATATTGTGACTATATTTCGATCCATTTAATATTTTAATTTTTTTCCATAGTTGATCACTAGTTACGGAGGGAGTTATTTCATTTACGTATTGTTGCCAGGTTCTTTTTTTAGCGATTTGAATTTCTTTTCTGACTAAAGCTCTGGCTCTTTTATAATTTAGAAGGTTAATGTCGTTCGGCTGTTTTTTCAGTAACTTTAAGGATTTTCGTTTCAATTTAATTAGTTTGGCAATGCTATTGTTCCACCAAGGAACAGGTTTCCGCAATTTGGGAGTTGTTTGAACTATATTCAGCGACGATGATTGTGATGATGATGATGATGATGAGGAGGTTTCATTAGTTGAGTTCGAGTTATTTATGGTTGATTGCTGATATAAATAACGTTTGCTTTTTGGAATGGATAGTGATGCAGCCGTGAGTATTGAATTATTTATTGATTCTAGAATTGTATTTACATTCGATTCTTTGTTAATAGGTTGATGCGGTGTTCTAATTAATTTTGTAAATTTTGACCAGTCAGCATTCTTAAATACCCACTTAGGGATGAAGTTTTGATCATTATCCTGGTTCAAACTATGTCGGTCGATGAGAATTGGTAGATGGTCACTAAAAAAGGAGTCACATGAAATAACATCCCATGATAATATGTGGCCTAAGTTTGCTGAACTTATCGTAAGATCAATAATGGAGAATTTTTTAGATCGTTGATTGATGTATGTTGCTTTGTTCGGTGTGTTCAATAAAATTGTATTATTGTTGTTGTCTAAGAAGTCATCAATGATTTTTCCTGCTAGATTTGGTGAAGTTATTTCTGTGTTCCAGGTTGAGCTGTGGGCGTTGAAATCTCCACACAGAACAAAGGGACGTGGAAGTTGTTTTACAATTTTTTCGAATTCTTGCAGGGTCCAAGCCGAGTTTGGTGGAATATAAATGGATACATACGTTGTCAACCGAGGTTTAAGTATTTGAACCGCAACAACGTTTATATCTGAATTTATGTTAATGAATTTATGGGGAATGCAGTTTTTTATTATAATTGCCACTCCACGTTTTGCTCTTCCGACAGTATCGTCATCGCATCGGTAAACAGAGTAGCCATTAATGCTAAAGGTATCAGAAGGACGTAGATGAGTTTCTTGAATGCACAGTATATATGGATTAATTTCCGCTAGTAATATTTTTATTTCATTTATATGGTATTTTATTCCATTACAGTTCCATTGTACTGCCATAGATGATTAAATAAATTTATATGTTAAGTATGTTACTTGGTCGGAGTTTAATAATTTTTTTTTTTTGCTCAATTGTTGTTTTTCTTTTGATTTTTGCGAGGTTGATTTTTATTTTTAGTAACGTTATTTTTGGAATATGTTTTAATTGGTTCAAATGGTATTGATTTCATTGAGTTAAGATTATCGTTATTTGTAAAAGATTTTGGTACTTCGGGGAAGGATGAACATGGCATTGATAGATCGAAAGTTATACTGTTTGTATCATTTGATTTTTTAGTAGTTGAGTTCATTTGAATGTTTGGTGATTTATTAATTTTTGAATGTCTTGTTTTTCTCAAAGGAACGTTGTGTATGTCAGCTGTAGCTTCAAATGGTATGTTAGGATATTCTATAGAAATATCTGATAAAGGTGGGGAAGTAGGCGATACATAAGGAATATCTGTGACGGTTTCTTTGTGAATGGAGATTGTTTCTAAGGCTTCTGATAGGGCTGTTTTCATTAAAGGAATTAAGATTTTAGCGAGTTCGGAAATATCTACTTGTGTTAGTTTTGGTTCATTAATAATGTTACTAGAAGTCACACGTGCATAGCTTTTCTTCTTTGGTCGTGTACAGATAGATTCGATATGTTTACGTGCATCGAAATAGCTGCATCGATTTTTGGTCTTGTATTCGCTGATAGAGTATTCGTATTTGAAAAAGGGGCAGTCACGGGATATTGCAGTGTGATTTCCTTCGCAATTAGGACATTTTACTGATGATTGGTTACAAGGTTGTTTTTCATGTGGAGACATGCCACATATGCATATTTTGTCTTTTTTGCAAACAGTCTCATGGTGTCCGAATGCCTGGCATTTAGTGCATCTTAGTGGAAATGGGATATACGTACGCACAGGAATGGAGTACATAGCAACGTAAAGGTGTGAGGGAAGGGTTAAATGATTGAATGTGATGACGAAAGCTCCATTTTCTGACTTTACACCTGATCGAACAGAGAATAGGCGTCTTAAGTTAATTACACCTTGTGATCTGGTTTCGTTGATTAATTCGTCGTTGGAACAGTTTAATAGATCGGGACAAAAGATGATTCCTCTTGAAGTATTTAATGAGGGGTGCGGGGTGCACGTAATTTCTTTATTGCAAAGCATTGTGACTTCCATGAGTTTTTGACTCTGATGTTTATCATTTGTGACAATTATGAGCCCATCTCTAATTTTTTTAATGTCGGCCACGCTTCCACAGATATTTTTAATTTCAAAGTTTAGTTGAATTGGATTAGTGTTTTTAAAATCACCGTTCTTACATTTTATTATTAGAAATTTATTTTGATCGAAATTTATGTTATCAGATCCAATACTAGCTACCCTTGGGCGCTTAGTATTGTAATTATTATCAATTCCATCCATCATTCAGATGGATGGAGATGTTTTGGGGACAAGCCCCGGTTAATGATAGGTTTTATATATGATAAAATATGAAATTAATGAAACAAAAAAAAATGTTAAGGTTAACAGAAAAGGTTGACTCACGGAGATGAGGTTAACTCGCTTGCACTGTCAAGTACGTCAGGTCACTTCAACAGATGAGAGAGAACTGGACCAATGTTATTATGTTTACGTTCAGAAATATACGTCTGAGTTATATTGTCTTTGCTGTGTTGAATAGAGACAACTTGTTCTCGGTTTGTTAAATAGCTGTTTATTAAATCATTGGCAACACCACGAACTCCAACGTTTTCCAGTTTTTGTAGCAGGTCCTGGTGATTAACGCAATCGAAAGCTTTAGATAGATCGTAGAAAGCTCCATAAGTGTGTTCACGATTGTCTATTCCTTCATATATTCTACTTATAATATTAGCTAGCGCTAATGATGTAGATCTCGACTGACGAAAACCATACTGATGAGGGTGTAGTTAATCATTCTTTTGGAGAAAAGAGTATATTCGAATGTAAATAACTTCTTCAAATATTTTCGAGAGGCATGACTGAACGGCAATTGGCCTGTAGTTGTTTAGATCATGGATAGAGTTCTTTTTGTGTACTGGAACGATTCGAGATATTTTAAGTCTGTCTGGAAAGACACCTTCGTTTAAACATGTATTTATGATATGTGTAAGAGGACTGACAATAAGTTCTGCTATATAGTATAGAATGTTGCATGGTATACCATCGAAACCATGAGAAGTTTTCTTTCCAATTTTATGAATGAGACACAGAATTTCTTCTTCGGATACAGGTTGTAAAAAAATATTGTGGCAGGTCTTATAGCTGTTTGAAGGATTTTTATTCTTTCTATGCTCGGAATTTATATCTTTAGTTATATTTAGCACTTTATTTATAAAAAAGTCATTGAAAACGTTTGCTAAAATTTGCGGATCCATAAGTAGATTTTCATTGTCTAATATTTTGAAGTTTTTACACTTAGGATTATTTTTCGAATCTTTTATTATTGTCCAGGCAGCTTTCATAGGATTATCTGATGTAGATATGATGTTATCGTAATATATTCTTTTATTTTTAGAAATATATGTTTTAAGATTACTATTAGCTTGCTTGTAAAGTGTCCAGTCATCTTGATTTCCAGTAATTTTAACTTTTTGGAGTAACATATCAACACGATTGTTATAAATTTTGATATTGTATGTAATCCACTGTGGTACTTTAGGATTTGATGATTTCATTTTGCTAATTGGAAATGCACATTCAAATGCATACAGAATTATTTCATAGAAGATGTTAAATTTGTCATTACAGTTACTTGTATTGTAAATGGAAGTGAATGATTCAAGTTCTATTTTGTGCACAAAGTGATTTATATTAACACTGCTGTAAATACGTCCATAATGGTAATATTTGGTATTGATCATTTCACAAACATTTTTAATTTTAAAATACAATGGGTTGTGATCGGAGAGAGAGTTTTTATTTAACACACCACTATCATATTTATCAGAGTCCATATCGGATATAAAATAGTCTATAAGTGATGCACTATTTTTGGTTTCTCTTGTCGAGGTTTTTGTGACAACGTTAAGTTTAAATGAAGAGAGTAAATCTTTAAAAGTTGATTTTATTATAGAATTTTCATTATAATTAATATTGAAGTCACCACAAAGGATTATGGAGGAATTTTTATTGTTATTTTTTAGTTCACATAATTTCTTCAGGATATCGCTCATGTGTTTCAAAAAGATTTTAAAGCAAGCCGACGGTGCACGATAAAAACAAATTATGTAGAATATATGTTTTTTAAAGATACCTGAATACCACAGCACTCAAAGACCTGTTCAATGCTCATTTCACGACAGAATTTTAAATCACACGTTATTATTTCTGGTTTAGAGAGAATTATAACACCACCACCTCTAAGATGATGTCGACAAAAATAACTGCAGATGGTGTAATTTTTAATTTTAAAATAGTTTAAGTTATCATCAGTTAGCCAGTGTTCATTTAAGCAGATTAGATCAAAATTCATATCATCAAGGAAGACATTAATATTATCCATTTTATTTACCGCAGATTGTATGTTCCAGTTAAGAATATTTACGGAGTTTGAGTTAGGATCAGAATTAATATTTTCGTTTATCCTAAAAAAGAATCTTTATTTTGTTTGTTAATTAACTCGGTCTTTTTGGTGTAAAATTTATTTATAAAGGTTCCTTTTGGCCAATTATCAGTATTAAGGACTATATTCACCGATTTACTTGGTACACTGATTTTAAATGATTTGTAATGATCATATTTTGATTTTAAAATAATGCTGTTTAAAATATTAAGTTTATTTAAATGATTGAGGACGTTATCGCAAGTAGAATCTGGGTGAAGCCGGGAGATAAAGAAATGTTCATATCTTTGAACAGTGATAAGATTTGAATTTTCGATTTTAGAACCCGTGCCATACAATATTTTATTTCTATTATTTATTCTTCTTTGATTTTTATTTATTACTAAAGTAAAATTATCATCATCAGTAGTTTTATTTGATTTAACGTTATTGTTTTGGACACTAATATTTTTATTTGTTTCAATTTCCTCAGAGGTAGATTTCAATCGCGTTATTAGAGCGTAAGTTGTATTATCGTTATTACCTTTTTTAGAGAATTTATCATTGGCCTTGGATATTTTATTTGCTTTGGATGCGGTAGAGACATCTTCAGTGTCTTTGTTTAACGATATGTCACTACCCGATAAATTAGTATTTATTAATTTTTGGTGTGTGTTCTCGCTATTACTTATATTTATTGTTTTATTTATATTACTGAGGTTAGAATTAAGTTTACTTAGCTCTACTTTGAGATCACTTACTTGTGAATTTAATTCATTAATTTTAAGGTCTTGATTTTGTATTATTACCAAACACTGCTCTATTAAAGTAGTAAGTTTATCAGGGCTTGATTTATCACTTGCCATACACTGTTCACAGAACCATTTAATGTTCTTATTGCTTGACAAACTGTTGAACTCACTTTTTTTTATTTGAGCACAGGCGATATGGTAGGTACTTTTGCAGGTACCGAAACATGATACCGAGAAAAGGCCATCTTTCTCTGAAATTTCTTCACTGCAAAATTTGCATGATATTATACTTTCCGACATTTTGACGATTGACAATTTGTATACTTAAAAAGGGTGTTTTGTATTGTTATATACGCTATCCTACCCTTTTGGGTGAGGTGCCGGCTTCTCAGTGGAGAAGGGGTGGTTCAAGGAAAATAAATAGGGCGCCACACAATTAGAGCAGTTCTGCCCACCCAACACCAAATTGTGATGGTCGCTAGGACGCGTCACTGTTGCTTCTACTGAAGTCAGTCTGAAAAGCTGTAATGAGGTTTGAGGGAGAGGATCGGAGCAGGCTAAGTACCAATGAAACATACGCTCAATTTAACGATCTGGTTATTATTAAACAATAAACAAACAAAGAGAAATTTACAATACAATATAAAGAGCAAAAATAAATTATCAACACTGTGGATGACACACTCTGCGGCCGTAGAACAAATAAACTCACCTGGAGCACTCAGCGTGCCAGAACTTTATTTAAAAAGGAACAATACTTACGCAACACTGCTCACCCTGAACTGTCCGTCGCGCGACCGCCTACGCACCGACACCCAACGCACACCTAGCGTATCGAACACCGCGGCCGTAGGTTGATCAACCGAGACGCGGGACAGGTATACGGGAATTAGGGGTTACACGTAAACAGTGCAACGCGAACCGAGGGTACTAACGGCGTACCAAATAATGAATGAAAAAGGTATAAAGTTCTTAACAACTAAGCCTCCTCACAAACAATATTCAGAAAAGTGTATCCAGTGAGTGTAGTTAATTGAAAATATTTAAATAACCAGACGGTATGTGTGACAGAATTATACAATAAAAAAAATTATCCAACAATGTAGATTTTAACAGTGTACAAATTTTAAAATGTTTATAAGTTTTTAAACAAATGTAAATATTCAGATATGTAAATTTTAAACTGTGTGTGTGTATTTAAATATGAATATAAATTCTAAATCAGATCTAAGTGTTCTGAGTGTCCAATGTAAGCGTAATAAAATATCAATGGCGGAACTTAGCTCTTTCTTCCTCTCTGGCTCACGGGAAAGTCAGCTGGGCTTGGAATGGATGGCTCTGTCTCGGAAAGACGAAAAACCCTAGCCTCCTGGCTTAAGAAAAGTCGTTTGGACCTTCTTGGCGGGATGGTGAAGTACTGGATGGCGACGATTCACAGCCACGAAAAATTTATTCGAATCCCCAACACGTGGGTTATCCGTAAAAGGACACAACACTGCCTTTCACAGCCTCGATAGACAGCGAGAATAATCCCCAAAGTGGGTAATGTTCGCAAACAAAAACAATCTCGATTATCTATTCACTAAATTTCACACAACGTGAAGAACTTCTACTTAGTAGCGCCAAAAACGTCCGCTTACTTATGCGTACTGACTTAAGATCATGTCCGGCCGTTATTTTTCCTACTTAAGACGGTGAAAAATTTGAATTCGAAGAAAGAGGAATAGACAAGGACAGCTATACAAATTTGAAAAGAAAACAACGGAAGTGTCAGAACACTAGCGACAAATAATAAAAACAACAACTAAAGGCTTGCATACAATTCGCAATCTCGCAGGAAAGGTAAACAAAACAGGGAAATTAGATGTGAAATATATTTAAGTATTATTATTAATAAACGATAATGTATTGTAGTTTATATTTGCAAAGAAAATAAAGGTCTATATTTTTAACTAATTTTTATCAAGTACGCCGCGCTGTAACTGCGCCTTTATACACTAATAACGCTTGCGCATTTAACGAATTCTGAACGTGTCAACAAAATATAAACAAATAAGTCCTTGAACAGTAAAAGTAAAATAAATCTAATATATTATAACTAAAATACGGCAATAAATTGAATTTAACTATTTTAAATCATCACAGGTAAGAATAAAATAAAAATTTATTAGATTACATTATGCAAATCTTTAACTAAATATTTTTAGGTTAACAAAGGAAAGAAAACAAATAAATTAATGAGAAAGGATCTAAAGGATATGGAATTAAAAAAAAAGGAATGGAATACGAAATTGGAACGTAACAAACTCCCCCTCTACTTCCTTGAGGTTTAATTTCGAAGAAATTAAAGCTCACATTCAGAAATCTAGAACAAATAATAGAAGTAATAAACAAATGAAATTATGGAAGATGAGGCAACACAAAATAAAACAAGAAGTAAGGCAAGGGAATGACTAGGTAAACTCAACAATATCATTAATGGAACCATTATTATCATCTTCAGCAGCTACGTTTCGTTCCGGTCCAGACTTTAAGTCTTTGACGTGCCAAATGCCACATATGTTTCCGGAATCATCTTCGAGTTCGTATACGCAGTGAGAGATCTTTTTACGTACTTTATATGGGCCGACGTATTTTGCGGCAAGTTTACTAGCGTAATTTTCCACAGCGTTTGACAACTTAAAATTCCTTCGCCAGACTGTTTGTCCTGCAACGTATTCCATGGGTCGGCGTCGGAGATTGTAGCGTGATCTACTTTGAGTTTGAGCGTGATCTAACCGCTTGCGTATCTCTTCATGGATTTTGATCAACTGAGCCGGCATTTTCTCGGGGACGTTGCCGCGATCAACATCAATGACGCCGTCTTGACCCAGAGCATCTACAGCGTACTCGGTACCCAACAAAACCTGCTCTCTTCCAAAATTTGAAAAATAGGGCGTGAAGCCAGTCGCTTCGTGCACCAGTGTGCGTACAGCACAACTCACAGATGGAAGGTATGTATCCCACTTCTTTTGATTGTCCTTTAAGTAAGACGAGAGCATCGTTTTGATGACACGGTTCACTCTCTCAGTGGGGTTATTTTGCGGGTGGTACAACGCATTGAAGAGAATATTCACCTTGTACTTCTCACACATTCGGCGAAATTCTCCACTGCGGAACTGCACGCCGTTATCACAAATCAAGTGCTGTGGGACACCAAACAACAAGAATACATCATTTTCGATGTGTTGCGCAACAGCTTGACCTGTAGCACTGCGCAATGGAAAAGTGAGCACAAACTTGCTGAAGTAGTCACAAACCACGAGGATATAGCGAAAACCTTTGGAAGTGGCCGGAAGCGGGCCCATAATGTCAGTGCTTACCAACTGGAATGGACGGAATACTCTAGGGCGGGAACCCATCAAACCTGGAGGACGCTTCTGCTCCACCTTGTGTTCCGTACATACCACACAACGACTTACGTAAGCCACTACATCGGCCTTCATTTTTGGCCAGTAATATTTCGCACGCAACTTATGATATGTCTTATATATTCCAGGGTGTCCAGATGTAGGGGAATCATGAGCTAGTCGTAAAATATTTCGACGCTGTTCTCGAGGAATGACTTGCTTCCACAAATTCATCTCGTCAGTTAAGTCTGGAGCTGGTGGACGAACATATTTGTACAGGATACCCTCCTGCACTCTCCATGACGGGAACTTTCGTGGCTTAGCCTCTATGCGCTGTCGCATCCTTAAGTACCAAGGATCTGTGATGGCCTGGATATCCACAGGGGTTATGAAGATGGTGTCGATTGGTGGTACGGATCGGGAAAGACAATCTGGTACAATATGATCTTTACCTTTTCTGTGCAGGATGGTGAAATCATACTGCTGTAATTTCACACTCCACCTACACAACCTTCCCGACGGGTCTTTCAAATTGTTCAGCCACACCAAGGAATGGTGATCCGTTATCACTGTGAAGTGCGTTCCCTCCAGGTATGGACGAAGCTTGTCCAGGGCCCAAACAACCGCCAAACATTCCCTTTCCGTCGTTGAATAGTTTCGCTCGTTTTTCGACAACGACCTACTTAAGAAACACACGACATGTTCACCATCATCAAACGATTGCGAGAGGACTGCGCCCAACCCAAAACCACTAGCGTCAGTCTGGACCGTGAAGGGTCGAGAAAAGTCGGGACACGACAAAATCGGAGCTGTCACAAGACACTCCTTCAACACCCTAAATGCATCCTGACATTCCTCCGTCCAAGACCATTTAGAATTTCGCTTCAACAAGCTAGTAAGAGGGGAACTAATAGACGAAAAATCCTTCACGAATCGGCGATACCATGAAGCCATGCCCAGAAAACTTCGCAAATCAGATACACAGGTGGGTGTAGGTATGTTTAAGATCGCACTCACTTTCTCTGGATCCACCCTCAGTCCTTGTTTATCCACTATGTACCCTAGATAACGTAGTTCAGGACGACAAAACTGACATTTCTCACGGCTTAAGGTGAGACCAGCAGCTGTGATGCGCTCAAATATCAATCTTAAGATCTCGAGGTGGTGTTCAAACGTATCTGAGATGACGATGACGTCATCCAGATAAACAAAGACGTAAGGTTCGAGGTCAGCTCCTAATACCATGTCAATGAGTCGTTGCCATGTTGCCGGGGCATTAGTGAGACCAAACGGCATCCGTTTAAATTGGAACAGACCTCTGCTCGGAACTGTAAAGGCAGTATACTCACGGCTCTCCTCGCTCATCGGAATCTGCCAATAGGCCGACTTGATGTCCAGCGAGCTCAAGAATTTCGCACCACGCAAACGATCTAAGATACTGGACACGTAAGGGATTGGATACGCATCTTTCCTGGTCACCTTATTTAGCTTCCTGAAGTCTACACAAAACCGGTAGCCGCCGTCTTTCTTCGGTACCATTAATATCGGAGACGCCCACGGACTTGAAGAAGGCTCAATTATACCGTCATTCAACATCTGGTCTAATTCTCGATCAATATG
Organism: Poecilus cupreus; assembly: GCA_963942605.1. Lineage (NCBI taxonomy): Eukaryota > Metazoa > Arthropoda > Insecta > Coleoptera > Carabidae > Poecilus > Poecilus cupreus. The sequence continues at coordinate 15,639 of CAWWDY010000138.1, read as the reverse complement.
ACGTTGCATGGCAGGAGAAACAGGGTAATACCGCTGTTTGATCGGTTCAGCGTCCGTGACAATCTTGTGTGTGACTAGCGTAGTGCAACCAAGAGTAGAGCTCGCACGGCTCCACTGTGCATCAAGGAAGCTTTTCAAGCACACTTGCTGTTCTGGGTTTAAGTCTGAAGTCGATGACATCCCTCTATCAAATTCGAGTGTCGCTAGGGACGAAAAGTTCCATACGTCACGTCTCATATCGGGTACGATTTCCATCGCATGCCAAAAATTCATACCTAGAATCACTCCGCTATCAATGTCAGGGACTACTAGGAAATTTATCAATTTCAATTTGTCCATAAGAAGAACAGGCACTGTTACTGACCCTATGCTTTTACACATTTTCCCATCGGCAACTTTACATTCAGGGGAATCAGTCTCATCCAACTTTAAATCCAAATCACTAAGATACCTCCAACCTTCTCCCCCAATGATAGATCTCGTTGCTCCCGAGTCTAGTAACCCACATAGTTTTCTGCCAAAGATGGACACATTTAAATACGGGCGTTGATCGCCATCCAAATGAGAAATAATAAAATTTACTATAGCGATATTTTTTTCTAGTTCTACCTGTTTGGTCGAGCCGCCATGAGAAGACACTATTCGACCGCCTAGCGCTTCCTGTTGGCGTTTCCCGAACACTGTGCACAATCTCGCTTTGTGACACCGACTTTGCCGCAGACATAACAATAAAGACGCTTCTTCTGCGTGCATTCGCGAGCCATGTGTCCTGGGGATCGACAATTCCAGCAAACCGGAGAGTTTCGTGTCAAGACAGGACTAGAAACCTCAACTTCCTGAACAACGGGTCCACGTGTTCGACCTTGATACGCGAGGTCAGGTTCAAGAAGGTTTTTCTTGTTGGATGGAGGCGGGTGGTAATGTTCTACCATCTGACGATTAACCTCCAGCTGTTTGCATACAGATAGCAACTGTTCCACGGATGTAATCTCTGTCAATCCGATGCCCTTAATGTAGCAAGGTAAAATATTACGACGTAAAATTTTCAGTTTCTCCTCCTCACTTGGTGTTTTAGGTAATCTGTGAAATAAATTACGCATCGCCGCTATGTACGCACCTACGGTCTCATCCGATCCTTGCGTTCTCGATCTGATCTCCTCCATCAAGGCGAGTTCATAATCGTACGGCTCATACTCGGCTTTAAGGAGCCTAACAAAATCGTCCCAACAGTGGATTTTATCCCTAATTGAACGATACCAGATCAGAGCGGGTCCTCGAAGTAACTCGATGGCTGAATCACATAATTCTGCTGGGGAAACATTACGTGAAATGCGGTAGTCATTTACGCGTTCCAGAAACGCATTCACGCTCAGTTCTTGTGAGTTTCCATTAAACTTAATATCCCATTGTACCACAGGAACTTGCTTCCGTTGTGGAGTCGGAGGATTTGCAACAATGGGGGCAACCTTCGCCTCCGTACCAGCAATTCGTATTCGTTCTTCTTCAGCGTCGCACTTCTCCAAAAGGTTCTCTTCTTCTGTACGCACTTGTTTCATCAATTGTTTCACCGATGCTTTAACGTCCTCATTATCTGAAGTAATCCTAGCTAATCTGAGAATCACGTGTTGAATTTTGGAACAGAGTTTAAGGTAGTCATAACTTGAGTTCGTCCCCTGGAAGCTCTCAATCATGCCCTGTAATGTGACAATTTTTTCCGTGCAAATATCTACTTCTGCTAAAGGATCCTGCGGGGTGACTGGCATGTTTACTAGCTCTGCTAGTTTCTCTGACTTTATTCTCTTCGTCAGTTCTCTCCGCATAGTGTGCACGCTCAAAAGATCAACGTCTTCCATACCTCGGACCAGAAGTTCATACGCTAATTCGTCTCTAGCTAAACGAACAGGTTCCATAATGAAAGAAAATAAAACAATAAACCGAAATATGCTAAGGTGAGATAATACAATGTATGAAATAATAAGAGATACAATTCCCTCAATTTTCAGACTACTTGAAATCGACAAAGGTGAGGCCCCACGTTGGGCGCCAATTTGTTATATACGCTATCCTACCCTTTTGGGTGAGGTGCCGGCTTCTCAGTGGAGAAGGGGTGGTTCAAGGAAAATAAATAGGGCGCCACACAATTAGAGCAGTTCTGCCCACCCAACACCAAATTGTGATGGTCGCTAGGACGCGTCACTGTTGCTTCTACTGAAGTCAGTCTGAAAAGCTGTAATGAGGTTTGAGGGAGAGGATCGGAGCAGGCTAAGTACCAATGAAACATACGCTCAATTTAACGATCTGGTTATTATTAAACAATAAACAAACAAAGAGAAATTTACAATACAATATAAAGAGCAAAAATAAATTATCAACACTGTGGATGACACACTCTGCGGCCGTAGAACAAATAAACTCACCTGGAGCACTCAGCGTGCCAGAACTTTATTTAAAAAGGAACAATACTTACGCAACACTGCTCACCCTGAACTGTCCGTCGCGCGACCGCCTACGCACCGACACCCAACGCACACCTAGCGTATCGAACACCGCGGCCGTAGGTTGATCAACCGAGACGCGGGACAGGTATACGGGAATTAGGGGTTACACGTAAACAGTGCAACGCGAACCGAGGGTACTAACGGCGTACCAAATAATGAATGAAAAAGGTATAAAGTTCTTAACAACTAAGCCTCCTCACAAACAATATTCAGAAAAGTGTATCCAGTGAGTGTAGTTAATTGAAAATATTTAAATAACCAGACGGTATGTGTGACAGAATTATACAATAAAAAAAATTATCCAACAATGTAGATTTTAACAGTGTACAAATTTTAAAATGTTTATAAGTTTTTAAACAAATGTAAATATTCAGATATGTAAATTTTAAACTGTGTGTGTGTATTTAAATATGAATATAAATTCTAAATCAGATCTAAGTGTTCTGAGTGTCCAATGTAAGCGTAATAAAATATCAATGGCGGAACTTAGCTCTTTCTTCCTCTCTGGCTCACGGGAAAGTCAGCTGGGCTTGGAATGGATGGCTCTGTCTCGGAAAGACGAAAAACCCTAGCCTCCTGGCTTAAGAAAAGTCGTTTGGACCTTCTTGGCGGGATGGTGAAGTACTGGATGGCGACGATTCACAGCCACGAAAAATTTATTCGAATCCCCAACACGTGGGTTATCCGTAAAAGGACACAACACTGCCTTTCACAGCCTCGATAGACAGCGAGAATAATCCCCAAAGTGGGTAATGTTCGCAAACAAAAACAATCTCGATTATCTATTCACTAAATTTCACACAACGTGAAGAACTTCTACTTAGTAGCGCCAAAAACGTCCGCTTACTTATGCGTACTGACTTAAGATCATGTCCGGCCGTTATTTTTCCTACTTAAGACGGTGAAAAATTTGAATTCGAAGAAAGAGGAATAGACAAGGACAGCTATACAAATTTGAAAAGAAAACAACGGAAGTGTCAGAACACTAGCGACAAATAATAAAAACAACAACTAAAGGCTTGCATACAATTCGCAATCTCGCAGGAAAGGTAAACAAAACAGGGAAATTAGATGTGAAATATATTTAAGTATTATTATTAATAAACGATAATGTATTGTAGTTTATATTTGCAAAGAAAATAAAGGTCTATATTTTTAACTAATTTTTATCAAGTACGCCGCGCTGTAACTGCGCCTTTATACACTAATAACGCTTGCGCATTTAACGAATTCTGAACGTGTCAACAAAATATAAACAAATAAGTCCTTGAACAGTAAAAGTAAAATAAATCTAATATATTATAACTAAAATACGGCAATAAATTGAATTTAACTATTTTAAATCATCACAGGTAAGAATAAAATAAAAATTTATTAGATTACATTATGCAAATCTTTAACTAAATATTTTTAGGTTAACAAAGGAAAGAAAACAAATAAATTAATGAGAAAGGATCTAAAGGATATGGAATTAAAAAAAAAGGAATGGAATACGAAATTGGAACGTAACAGTATGCTTTTGCATGCTTAAAACTGCAATTTTATATTGATTTCACCAACATTAGCCATTATACACGACAGAAACACGAATATGACAGTTTATATACTTGAAAACAGCATTTTGTATGTTTTGCAAGCTGAAAACAGATATTTTGTCTTGAGTTTGCAAACATAAGCTATTACAAACGACATGTACATGAATATGACAGTTTGTATACTTAAAAACGGTGTTTTGTATGCTTTTGCATGCTTAAAAATGCAACTTTATCTTAATTTCACCAACATTAGCCATTATACACGACAGAAACATGAATATGACAGTTTAAATACTTGAAAACAGCATTTTGTATGTTTTTACAAGCTGAATACAGCTATTTTATCTTGATTTTGCAAACATAAGCCATTACACACGACATATACATGAATATGACAGTTTGTTTACTTAAAAACGGTGTTTTGTATGCTTTTGCATGTTTAAAACAGAAATTTTATCTTGATTTCACCAACATTAGCCATTATACACGACAGAAACATGAATATGACAGTTTAAATACTTGAAAACAGCATTTTGTATGTTTTTGCAAGCTGAAAACAGATATTTTATCTTGATTTTGCAAACATAAGCCATTACACACGACATATACATGAATATGACAGTTTGTATACTTAAAAACGGTGTTTTGTATGCTTTTGCATGCTTAAAACAGCAATTTTATCTTGATTTCACCAACGTTAGCCATTATACACGATAGAAACATGAATATGACAGTTTAAATACTTGAAAACAGCATTTTGTATGTTTTTGAAAGCTGAAAACATTTATTTTATCTTGATTTTGCAAACATAAGCCATTACACACGACATATACATGAATATTATAGTTTGTATACTTAAAAACGGTGTTTTGTATGATTTTGCATGTTTAAAACAGCAATTTTATCTTGATTTCACCAACATTAGCCATTATACACGACAGAAACATGAATATGACAGTTTATATACTTGAAAACAGCATTTTGTATGTTTTTGCAAGCTAAAAACAGCTATTTTATCTTGATTTTGCAAACATAAGCCATTACACACGACATATACATAAATATGACAGTTTGTATACTTAAAAACGGTGTTTTGTATGCTTTTGCATGCTTAAAACAGCAATTTTATCTTGATTTCACCAACGTTAGCCATTATACACGACAGAAACATGAATATGCCAGTTTAAATACTTGAAAACAGCATTTTGTATGTTTTTGATAGCTGAAAACAGCTTTTTTATCTTGATTTTGCAAACATAAGCCATTACACACGACATATACATGAATATGACAGTTTGTATACTTAAAAACGGTGTTTTGTATGATTTTGCATGTTTAAAACAGCAATTTTATCTTGATTTCACCAACATTAGCCATTATACACGACAAAAACATGAATATGACAGTTTAAATACTTGAAAACAGCATTTAGTATATTTTTGCAAGCTGAAAACAGCTATTTTATCTTGATTTTGCAAACATATGCCATTACACACGACATATACATGAATATGACAGTTTGTATACTTAAAAACGGTTTTTTGTATGCTTTTGCATGCTTAAAACTGCAATTTTATCTTGATTTCACCAACATTAGCCATTATACACGACAGAAACATGAATATGACATTTTAAGTACTTGAAAACAGCATGTTGTATGTTTTTGCAAGCTGAAAACAGCTATTTTATCTTGATTTTGCATACATAAGCCATTACACACGACATATACATGAATATGACAGTTTGTAAACTTAAAAACGGTGTTTTGTATGCTTTTGCATGCTTAAAATTGCAATTTTATCTTGATTTCACCAACATTAGCCATTATACACGACAGAAACATAAATATGACAGTTTAAATACTTGAAATCAGCATTTTGTATGTTTTTGCAAGCTGAAAACAGCTGTTTTATCTTGATTTTGCAAACATAAGCCATTACACACGACATATACATGAATATGATAGTTTGTATACTTAAAAACGTTGTTTAGTATGCTTTTGCATGCTTAAAACAGCAATTTTATATTGATTTCACCAACATTGGTCATTATACACGACAGAAACATGAATATGACAATTTAAATACTTGAAAACAGCATTTTGTTTGTTTTTGAAAGCTGAAAGCAGCTATTTTATCTTGATTTTGCAAACATAAGCCTTTACATACGACATATACATGAATATGACAGTTTGTATACTTAAAAAGGGTGTTTTGTATCCTTTTGCATGCTTAAAACTGCAATTTTATCTTAATTTCACCAACTTTTGCCATTATACACGACACAAACATGAATATGACAGTTTAAATACTTGAAAACAGCATTTTGTATGTTTTTGCAAGCTGAAAAGAGCTATTTTATCTTGATTTTGCAAACATAAGCCATTACACACGACATATACATGAATATGACAGTTTGTATACTTAAAAACGGTGTTTTGTATGCTTTTGCATAATTAAAACAGCAATTTTATCTTGATTTCACAAACATTAGCCATTATACACGACAGAAACATGAATATGACAGTTTAAATACTTGAAAACAGCATTTTGTATGTTTTTGCAAGCTGAAAACAGATATTTTATCTTGATTTTGCAAACATAAGCCATTACACACGACATATACATGAATATGACAGTTTGTATACTTAAAAACGGTGTTTTGTATGCTTTTGCATGCTTAAAACAGCAATTTTATCTTGATTTCACCAACGTTAGCCATTATACACGATAGAAACATGAATATGACAGTTTAAATACTTGAAAACAGCATTTTGTATGTTTTTGAAAGCTGAAAACAGCTATTTTATCTTGATTTTGCAAACATAAGCCATTACACACGACATATACATGAATATGACAGTTTGTATACTTAAAAACGGTGTTTTGTATGATTTTGCATGTTTAAAACAGCAATTTTATTTTGATTTCACCAACATTAGCCATTATACACGACAGAAACAAGAATATGACAGTTTATATACTTGAAAACAGCATTTTGTATGTTTTGCAAGCTGAAAACAGATATTTTGTCTTGAGTTTGCAAACATAAGCTATTACAAACGACATGTACATGAATATGACAGTTTGTATACTTAAAAACGGTGTTTTGTATGCTTTTGCATGCTTAAAAATGCAACTTTATCTTAATTTCACCAACATTAGCCATTATACACGACAGAAACATGAATATGACAGTTTAAATACTTGAAAACAGCATTTTGTATGTTTTTACAAGCTGAATACAGCTATTTTATCTTGATTTTGCAAACATAAGCCATTACACACGACATATACATGAATATGACAGTTTGTTTACTTAAAAACGGTGTTTTGTATGCTTTTGCATGTTTAAAACAGAAATTTTATCTTGATTTCACCAACATTAGCCATTATACACGACAGAAACATGAATATGATAGTTTAAATACTTGAAAACAGCATTTTGTATGTTTTTGCAAGCTGAAAACAGATATTTTATCTTGATTTTGCAAACATAAGCCATTACACACGACATATACATGAATATGACAGTTTGTATACTTAAAAACGGTGTTTTGTATGCTTTTGCATGCTTAAAACAGCAATTTTATCTTGATTTCACCAACGTTAGCCATTATACACGATAGAAACATGAATATGACAGTTTAAATACTTGAAAACAGCATTTTGTATGTTTTTGAAAGCTGAAAACATTTATTTTATCTTGATTTTGCAAACATAAGCCATTACACACGACATATACATGAATATGATAGTTTGTATACTTAAAAACGGTGTTTTGTATGATTTTGCATGTTTAAAACAGCAATTTTATCTTGATTTCACCAACATTAGCCATTATACACGACAGAAACATGAATATGACAGTTTATATACTTGAAAACAGCATTTTGTATGTTTTTGCAAGCTAAAAACAGCTATTTTATCTTGATTTTGCAAACATAAGCCATTACACACGACATATACATAAATATGACAGTTTGTATACTTAAAAACGGTGTTTTGTATGCTTTTGCATGCTTAAAACAGCAATTTTATCTTGATTTCACCAACGTTAGCCATTATACACGACAGAAACATGAATATGCCAGTTTAAATACTTGAAAACAGCATTTTGTATGTTTTTGAAAGCTGAAAACAGCTTTTTTATCTTGATTTTGCAAACATAAGCCATTACACACGACATATACATGAATATGACAGTTTGTATACTTAAAAACGGTGTTTTGTATGATTTTGCATGTTTAAAACAGCAATTTTATCTTGATTTCACCAACATTAGCCATTATACACGACAAAAACATGAATATGACAGTTTAAATACTTGAAAACAGCATTTAGTATATTTTTGCAAGCTGAAAACAGCTATTTTATCTTGATTTTGCAAACATATGCCATTACACACGACATATACATGAATATGACAGTTTGTATACTTAAAAACGGTTTTTTGTATGCTTTTGCATGCTTAAAACTGCAATTTTATCTTGATTTCACCAACATTAGCCATTATACACGACAGAAACATGAATATGACATTTTAAGTACTTGAAAACAGCATGTTGTATGTTTTTGCAAGCTGAAAACAGCTATTTTATCTTGATTTTGCATACATAAGCCATTACACACGACATATACATGAATATGACAGTTTGTAAACTTAAAAACGGTGTTTTGTATGCTTTTGCATGCTTAAAATTGCAATTTTATCTTGATTTCACCAACATTAGCCATTATACACGACAGAAACATAAATATGACAGTTTAAATACTTGAAATCAGCATTTTGTATGTTTTTGCAAGCTGAAAACAGCTGTTTTATCTTGATTTTGCAAACATAAGCCATTACACACGACATATACATGAATATGATAGTTTGTATACATAAAAACGTTGTTTAGTATGCTTTTGCATGCTTAAAACAGCAATTTTATATTGATTTCACCAACATTAGTCATTATACACGACAGAAACATGAATATGACAATTTAAATACTTGAAAACAGCATTTTGTTTGTTTTTGAAAGCTGAAAACAGCTATTTTATCTTGATTTTGCAAACATAAGCCATTACATACGACATATACATGAATATGACAGTTTGTATACTTAAAAAGGGTGTTTTGTATCCTTTTGCATGCTTAAAACTGCAATTTTATCTTGATTTCACCAACTTTAGCCATTATACACGACACAAACATGAATATGACAGTTTAAATACTTGAAAACAGCATTTTGTATGTTTTTGCAAGCTGAAAACAGCTATTTTATCTTGATTTTGCAAACATAAGCCATTACATACGACATATACATGAATATGACAGTTTGTATACTTAAAAACGGTGTTTTGTATGCTTTTGCATGCTTAAAACTGCAATTTTATCTTGATTTCACTAACATTAACCATTATACACGACAGAAACATGAATATGACAGTTTAAAAACTTGAAAACAGCATTTTGTATGTTTTTGCAAGCTGAAAACAGCTATTTTATCTTGATTTTGCAAACATAAGCCATTACACACGACATATACATGAATATGACAGTTTGTATACTTAAAAACGTTGTTTAGTATGCTTTTGCATGCTTAAAACAGCAATTTTATATTGTATTCACCAACATTAGCCATTATACACGACAGAAACATGAATATGACAGTTTAAATACTTGAAAACAGCATTTTGTATGTTTTTGAAAGCTGAAAACAGCTATTTTATCTTGATTTTGCAAACATAAGCCATTACATACGACATATACACGAATATGACAGTTTGTATACTTAAAAAGGGTGTTTTGTATCCTTTTGCATGCTTAAAACTGCAATTTTATCTTGATTTCACCAACTTTAGCCATTATACAGGACAGAAACATGAATATGCCAGTTTAAATACTTGAAAACAGCATTTTGTATGTTTTTGAAAGCTGAAAACAGCTTTTTTTATCTTGATTTTCAAACATAAGCCATTACACACGACATATACATGAATATGACAGTTTGTATACTTAAAAACGGTGTTTTGTATGATTTTGCATGTTTAAAACAGCAATTTTATCTTGATTTCACCAACATTAGCCATTATACACGACAAAAACATGAATATGACAGTTTAAATACTTGAAAACAGCATTTAGTATATTTTTGCAAGCTGAAAACAGCTATTTTATCTTGATTTTGCAAACATATGCCATTACACACGACATATACATGAATATGACAGTTTGTATACTTAAAAAACGGTTTTTTGTATGCTTTTGCATGCTTAAAACTGCAATTTTATCTTGATTTCACCAACATTAGCCATTATACACGACAGAAACATGAATATGACATTTTAAGTACTTGAAAACAGCATGTTGTATGTTTTTGCAAGCTGAAAACAGCTATTTTATCTTGATTTTGCATACATAAGCCATTACACACGACATATACATGAATATGACAGTTTGTAAACTTAAAAACGGTGTTTTGTATGCTTTTGCATGCTTAAAATTGCAATTTTATCTTGATTTCACCAACAGTAGCCATTATACACGACAGAAACATAAATATGACAGTTTAAATACTTGAAAACAGCATTTTGTATGTTTTTGCAAGCTGAAAACAGCTGTTTTTATCTTGATTTTGCAAACATAAGCCATTACACACGACATATACATGAATATGATAGTTTGTATACTTAAAAAACGTTGTTCAGTATGCTTTTGCATGCTTAAAAACAGCAATTTTATATTGATTTCACCAACATTAGCCATTATACACGACAGTAACATGAATATGACAGTTTAAATACTTGAAAACAGCATTTTGTATGTTTTTGAAAGCTGAAAACATTTATTTTATCTTGATTTTGCAAACATAAGCCATTACACACGACATATACATGAATATGATAGTTTGTATACTTAAAAACGGTGTTTTGTATGATTTTGCATGTTTAAAACAGCAATTTTGTCTTGATTTCACCAACATTAGCCATTATACACGACAGAAACATGAATATGACAGTTTATATACTTGAAAACAGCATTTTGTATGTTTTTGCAAGCTAAAAACAGCTATTTTATCTTGATTTTGCAAACATAAGCCATTACACACGACATATACATGAATATGACAGTTTTGTATACTTAAAAACGGTGTTTTGTATGCTTTTGCATGCTTAAAACAGCAATTTTATCTTGATTTCACCAGCGTTAGCCATTATACACGACAGAAACATGAATATGCCAGTTTAAATACTTGAAAACAGCATTTTGTATATTTTTGAAAGCTGAAAACAGCTTTTTTATCTTGATTTTGCAAACATAAGCCATTACACACGACATATACATGAATATGCCAGTTTGTATACTTAAAAACGGTGTTTTGTATGATTTTGCATGTTTAAAACAGCAATTTTATCTTGATTTCACCAACATTAGCCATTATACACGACAAAAACATGAATATGACAGTTTTAAATACTTGAAAACAGCATTTAGTATATTTTTGCAAGCTGAAAACAGCTATTTTATCTTGATTTTGCAAACATATGCCATTACACACGACATATACATGAATATGACAGTTTGTATACATAAAAACCGTTTTTTGTATGCTTTTGCATGCTTAAAAACTGCAATTTTATCTTGATTTCACCAACATTAGCCATTATACACGACAGAAACATGAATATGACATTTTAAGTACTTGAAAACAGCATGTTGTATGTTTTTGCAAAGCTGAAAACAGCTATTTTATCTTGATTTTGCATACATAAGCCATTACACACGACATATACATGAATATGACAGTTTGTAAACTTAAAAAACGGTGTTTTGTATGCTTTTGCATGCTTAAAATTGCAATTTTATCTTGATTTCACCAACATTAGCCATTATACACGACAGAAACATAAATATGACAGTTTAAATACTTGAAATCAGCATTTTGTATGTTTTTGCAAGCTGAAAACAGCTGTTTTATCTTGATTTTGCAAACATAAGCCATTACACACGACATATATACATGAATATGATAGTTTGTATACTTAAAAACGTTGTTTAGTATGCTTTTGCATGTTTAAAAACAGCAATTTTATATTGATTTCACCAACATTAGCCATTATACACGACAGAAACATGAATATGACAGTTTAAATACTTGAAAACAGCATTTTGTTTGTTTTTGAAAAGCTGAAAACAGCTATTTTATCTTGATTTTGCAAACATAAGCCATTACATACGACATATACATGAATATGACAGTTTGTATACTTAAAAAGGGTGTTTTGTATCCTTTTGCATGCTTAAAACTGCAATTTTATCTTGATTTCACCAACTTTAGCCATTATACACGACACAAACATGAATATGACAGTTTAAATACTTGAAAACAGCATTTTGTATGTTTTTGCAAGCTGAAAAACAGCTATTTTATCTTGATTTTGCAAACATAAGCCATTACATACGACATATACATGAATATGACAGTTTGTATACTTAAAAACGGTGTTTTGTATGCTTTTGCATGCTTAAAACTGCAATTTTATCTTGATTTCACTAACATTAACCATTATACACGACAGAAACATGAATATGACAGTTTAAAAACTTGAAAACAGCATTTTGTATGTTTTTGCAAGCTGAAAACAGCTATTTTATCTTGATTTTGCAAACATAAGCCATTACACACGACATATACATGAATATGACAGTTTGTATACTTAAAAACGTTGTTTAGTATGCTTTTGCATGCTTAAAACAGCAATTTTATATTGTATTCACCAACATTAGCCATTATACACGACAGAAACATGAATATGACAGTTTAAATACTTGAAAACAGCATTTTGTATGTTTTTGAAAGCTGAAAACAGCTATTTTATCTTGATTTTGCAAACATAAGCCATTACATACGACATATACACGAATATGACAGTTTGTATACTTAAAAAGGGTGTTTTGTATCCTTTTGCATGCTTAAAACTGCAATTTTATCTTGATTTCACCAACTTTAGCCATTATACAGGACAGAAACATGAATATGCCAGTTTAAATACTTGAAAACAGCATTTTGTATGTTTTTGAAAGCTGAAAACAGCTTTTTTATCTTGATTTTCAAACATAAGCCATTACACACGACATATACATGAATATGACAGTTTGTATACTTAAAAACGGTGTTTTTGTATGATTTTGCATGTTTAAAACAGCAATTTTATCTTGATTTCACCAACATTAGCCATTATACACGACAAAAACATGAATATGACAGTTTAAATACTTGAAAACAGCATTTAGTATATTTTTGCAAGCTGAAAACAGCTATTTTATCTTGATTTTGCAAACATATGCCATTACACACGACATATACATGAATATGACAGTTTGTATACTTAAAAAACGGTTTTTTGTATGCTTTTGCATGCTTAAAACTGCAATTTTATCTTGATTTCACCAACATTAGCCATTATACACGACAGAAACATGAATATGACATTTTTAAGTACTTGAAAACAGCATGTTGTATGTTTTTGCAAGCTGAAAACAGCTATTTTATCTTGATTTTGCATACATAAGCCATTACACACGACATATACATGAATATGACAGTTTGTAAACTTAAAAACGGTGTTTGTATGCTTTTGCATGCTTAAAATTGCAATTTTATCTTGATTTCACCAACAGTAGCCATTATACACGACAGAAACATAAATATGACAGTTTAAATACTTGAAAACAGCATTTTGTATGTTTTTTGCAAGCTGAAAACAGCTGTTTTTATCTTGATTTTGCAAACATAAGCCATTACACACGACATATACATGAATATGATAGTTTGTATACTTAAAAACGTTGTTTAGTATGCTTTTGCATGCTTAAAACAGCAATTTTATATTGATTTCACCAACATTAGCCATTATACACGACAGAAACATGAATATGACAGTTTAAATACTTGAAAACAGCATTTTGTATGTTTTTGCAAGATGAAAACAGCTATTTTATCTTGATTTTGCAAACATAAGCCATTACATACGACATATACATGAATATGACAGTTTGTATACTTAAAAAGGGTGTTTTGTATCCTTTTGCATGCTTAAAACTACAATTTTATCTTGATTTCACCAACTTTAGCCATTATACACGACACAAACATGAATATGACAGTTTAAATACTTGAAAACAGCATTTTGTATGTTTTTTGCAAGCTGAAAACAGCTATTTTATCTTGATTTTGCAAACATAAGCCATTACATACGACATATACATGAATATGACAGTTTGTATACTTAAAAACGGTGTTTTGTATGCTTTTGCATGCTTAAAACTGCAATTTTATCTTGATTTCACTAACATTAACCATTATACACGACAGAAACATGAATATGACAGTTTAAATACTTGAAAACAGCATTTTGTATGTTTTTGCAAGCTGAAAACAGCTATTTTATCTTGATTTTGCAAACATAAGCCATTACACACGACATATACATGAATATGACAGTTTGTATACTTAAAAACGTTGTTTAGTATGCTTTTGCATGCTTAAAACAGCAATTTTATATTGATTTCACCAACATTAGCCATTATACACGACAGAAACATGAATATGACAGTTTAAATACTTGAAAACAGCATTTTGTATGTTTTTGAAAGCTGAAAACAGCTATTTTATCTTGATTTTGCAAACATAAGCCTTTACATACGACATTTACATGAATATGACAGTTTGTATACTTAAAAAGGGTGTTTCGTATCCTTTTGCATGCTTAAAAACTGCAATTTTATCTTGATTTCATAAACTTTAGCCATTATACACGACAGAAACATGAATATGCCAGTTTAAATACTTGAAAACAGCATTTTGTATGTTTTTGAAAGCTGAAAACAGCTTTTTTATCTTGATTTTGCAAACATAAGTCATTACACACGACATATACATGAATATGACAGTTTGTATACTTAAAAAACGGTGTTTTGTATGATTTTGCATGTTTAAAAACAGCAATTTTATCTTGATTTCACCAACATTAGCCATTATACACGACAAAAACATGAATATGACAGTTTAAATACTTGAAAACAGCATTTAGTATATTTTTGCAAGCTGAAAACAGCTATTTTATCTTGATTTTGCAAACATATGCCATTACACACGACATATACATGACTATGACAGTTTGTATACTTAAAAAACGGTTTTTTGTATGCTTTTGCATGCTTAAAACTGCAATTTTATCTTGATTTTCACCAACATTAGCCATTATACACGACAGAAACATGAATATGACATTTTAAGTACTTGAAAACAGCATGTTGTATGTTTTTGCAAGCTGAAAACAGCTATTTTATCTTGATTTTGCATACATAAGCCATTACACACGACATATACATGAATATGACAGTTTGTAAACTTAAAAACGGTGTTTTGTATGCTTTTGCATGCTTAAAACTGCAATTTTATCTTGATTTCACTAACATTAACCATTATACACGACAGAAACATGAATATGACAGTTTAAATACTTGAAAACAGCATTTTGTATGTTTTTGCAAGCTGAAAACAGCTATTTTATCTTGATTTTGCAAACATAAGCCATTACACACGACATATA